>MJUU01012393.1:0-18470 GCA_002080025.1 Modiolus philippinarum | reverse complement strand
TTTTTGGATAGCGTAGCGGATCCAATTAAATTAATTTTGCATTGTAGCCTCATACCTTGTGTGCAAAAAATATGAACGAATAGAACATCCCCCAGCCCGGTAAGAAAATGGCTGTTGTCTAAATTTACACTAAAAATATAATTCATTCATATAAATTTGAAATTATACATGTTATACACATGCATTTTTTGGTTAGGTTGTTTGTTTTTTCTTCTTCTTGGAATATGCATTCCCACAAGAAAAAAAAACAACAAATTTGTATACAAATGTGGTTTTTAGTTCCGTAATGGGACAATATGTTTTTATACAAATATTTACTTGTTTAGTATAAATGGTTGCAATTTTGCAAATAATCTTATTAAATATATCCGGCATAGTAAAAGTTCATCTTACTGCTACGGGGCGTAGAGTTCAAAATTTTTGTGAAACGAGGCGTGCAACCTACAAATATAAGGATGGGTGTAAATTTCGTGGGAAATTGTCTAGCCGTATTCCCATTCACAAAATTGATTGTTTTTCAACCTTTTTATCTTTTGTTTGAACATTTAAAAATACGCTTTGCTTTATCAATGATACGTACCTAAACTACCCCTTGTTTTTAAGGATTTGCTGATTTGATAGTATTCCGACTTTCATTGATAGTATTCCGACTTTCATTCAGAAATAAGCGGCTTTCGCTTTTTGTATATAGTTGAGCTGGGTGTGTAGAATTTTTAAACTGAAGGCGAATTTCGATTTATCCGGATTTTATGTTTGACTATATTTTTTTTTCCAATTTCACATTTCCAGACTTTTTAGTTTATGGCAAGAATTTCGTAAAGACATTACTTTACTTCTGCAAAAAGAAGCAAATTTCAGTTTATATTTTTGTTAATTTTTTTCAGTAGTTCCTTTTTTGTTTTTTGTTGTTTTGGGTTTTGTTTTTTGTTTTGTTTTTTTTTTTTTTTTTTTTTTTTTTTTTTTGTTGTTTTGTTTTGTTTTGTTTTTTTAGTGTGTGCACGTGTGATCAGGATTATTAACTAATATATTTTCGTAAAGTTCAGAAACTTTTACCATAAAACTCAAAAAGCCGTCGGGATGGAATAGTAGACTGTAAACTTCCCTGATTTCCTAACGCACTGTTCCATGCGCAAATATAAATTGCGAATTGCGACATCATTGTGTACTGCAATGTATGTCCTTCGAGCCGTGAATTGATTTTGGCCTAAACTGCATATTTTTCATTACCAGTCTAGGAATTAATACAACAGTTGTTTTATACCCCCGTTTCAGTAAACAGCAAAAATGTTCATCGATACTAGAAATGACTTCAGAACTGTTGCTCTCTACCTCTGCCCTCGAGTAATTTGTTCGCGTTAGTCGTGGAACTATAAACTTGCTATTGACCTTATAGCCAATCGATAAGTATACGAAATAACTGTCTACTGCTGCATATTTCAAACATAAAATCAAAGCTCCGATGGAGCTGAAACTCGAAAGCCCTGAAAATCTACAAGGCAAAACTTCGTAGTCACCCAAAGAACTGCTGCATACATCTATATGTATTAAGTTATTCCGTAATAAGTGAAAATAATCAGATTGTGTGATTTCGTATGTATGCAATTCACATATCACAGGTAAACAATTTGAAAAATTACTGCGCGACAGGCTTGTTGATCCGAGACGCAATGTAAAAAAAAAACAAGTAATTTGATAAACAATTTAATATAACCACACCGAATTCAGCTGAAGAAAATATAGAAATAAAACTTAAATACACTATGTATACGATTTTGAAAGAAACTTGCGCACTATATTTTATCGGAAGCACGAAGATCATCTTTTAGAGCTGTTGATAGGCTTGAAGCCTCACGTGATTTTTTCTTGTCATATTAACATCTCTCCAGCCATTTCATGGCTTTCGAGATANTTACAATGTAAAAAGCTGCCTCATCCATTTTTTGGCAAATAAAAAGATAAAAAAAATCACCTCCCTCCCTCATTATTTTAGATGAAAAATTGCCTGAGAACCAATTAATTAATTTTGTATGGCCTAACTTAATACAACAGTTGTTTTAAACCCCCGTTTTAGTAAACAGCAAAAATGTTCATCGATACTAGAAATGACTTCAGAACTGTTGCTCTCTGCCTCTGCCCCCGAGTAATGTTCGCGTCAGTCGTGGAACTATAAACTTGCTATTGACCTTATAGCCAGTCGATAAGTATACGAAATAACTGTCTACTGCTGCATATTTCAAACATAAAAATCAATTTTAATATATCGGTACGCCATGCTAATATTGAAAAAAATATATTTTTATCGATTTTTTTTCAAAAATAAACCATTTTTTTTTCACCTGGTGTAACCAGAGCTAATATAACCTACTGACCTTACGACAGACGTCGGACATTGACCGGGCTACATGACCGTTAAAGTGCCATAACACTGTCTGTATCAATTTTCGTCATTATGCGGAAACACAAAATGTTTAAATCGTTGCTTCTGTTCAAAAGGAATGCAATTGTATAGGAGTCAAAGGTCAGACACAAAAATGACAATAAAATTGAGGTCATATGCAGGGGAATGTCCGTTTATTGTGCCACTGACCCATGGAGCTTGAAAGCATAACCATACTATTTCATTCAAGCCTATAGATTAGGAAAGACACAATGTACCACAAATGTACTTAACAGAAGGTTTTGTCCTTTTTGTTAAAGAGACACAAATTTTCTGAATTTTCAAATTACTGAGGTCATTGTGTAACGATCTATTTCATTGACCACAGAATGACCTAAATCCAGGCGTTTTGAATGAATTATATCATTTCGAAAATGATTCTTTCTTTGACCTTTGACCTTGATTGGAACAAAGTAATGGCGTCTGCAACTTGCATAATCATGTCTGGTTTTAAAGCTCCGTGTACTGGCATGGTTGCATGGACTAAAGTTTCGTATTCCCAATACTGCAGTCTAACAAAAATTACGGGACTTTTGAGACGTGTTCATTCCGGGAAATTGTTTGTGTATTATACGAAAAAAAATAATACATCAATACCTTGAGCCGGAATCACTGTTGAGCTAAGGGTGATTTATATTTAATCTATTTAATCTTTAGCGTTCATGGTTTTTCGTCAATTAAAATTTATTTCAATAATTGTCATGTAGGACAACTTAAAAGTGCATTTCAATTTCATAAACAGTTTGTTTTTATGTGGTTTATATATTTATTTCAATAATTCAGGAATCCAGTCATCCTCCTTAAAAGTGCACTTCAATTTCATAAACAGTTTGTTTTTATGTGGTTTATATATAATAGTTCAGGAATCCAGTCATCCTTCAATTACACTATAGAGTTCCCTCGAGAGAGTTCCTATCTCGAAAGTCCCGCATAGTTATTGCAATCTTAGCAGAGCTATTAAAGAAGAGCTTAAAACATCTGTAATCAGAACAAAGTATTTTTTTTTCAGTCACCCATTTTACTTATATAAAGTATTTGTATTATTTATTATATTTAAACTTTTATCAAGAACCCCGATGCGAGTTTTCGGAAGTGTATATTTTTAAAATATTGTCCTATTAATATAAAATATAACGTCATACCGAAATTAGAAAAATGATTTTCATTTTTTTATAATGATTAATGGCGAAAAGGCAATGAAAAATACAAATGGGATAAACTGCACACTGATCAAAGCCAGGTTTCGTTTGATTTCGGTAACGCTATCACTTTGTGATCAGTGTGTCCCGAACGGTCAGTATCCTATACCCAATGATCAATCTTCTTTGACATCGATAAAATCATCTTTCCCACCTTTTTCCAAGTCATTTGAAACAGAAAATGAATGGCCATTCAAAAGTTGAATGAACGGTCACGAATTGAGCCCCGACCCATTCTACAACTAGCTGTAGTGTAAAAATTTTGACCGTAACCCATCAATATCAAGTTAGACGCTAATAGAATGAAACTAAGCTTCACAATTAAGGCTAAAAGTCTAGCGCTTGTAAAGGCTCTTGGAACACATGTCCCTCGAATGGTTGTACTTCAAAATATCAATATTTATTTTATCGCCCATAAGGGTGTTTTTCTACTACGAAATGGAGTAGATCTTTTTCTCCTTTTTTATTTTAATTTTACTAAGTTTACTGGAGCACGAAGGTATGAAAAAGTCATAAAAATTACGATTCAAGAGTTCTGCACACTTAATTTTAATTTTTTTTTAATTCAATTTTTTTCAACTATTTAATTTTATTTTTTTGAATAATTTTATCTCCGCCACTGTTAGCGAGAGAATGTAAAAAAGAGCAAGAACAATGATGCCAATACTAAAATTTCTATAAATCATAATGGAAATTTTACCGTGCACAATGGAATAGAAATAATGTACTGCTTACTACCACCACGTTTTGGCAACATCACAAACATATATCATATTTTATGTATGGATTGGAAAACTTAAACGACGAAAATAAAAACTTAAATTTGCTTTTTGATTGTGGTCAATATTTACAACATATCCCATATCAATTTAGCCTGAACACAACGAGACCTAAAACATCGACATAAAGTGATTAACCATTAACAACATTTCCATTCCAAAAGAACAACGTCCACCCAAATCAGGTTTTCCTAAGAACGAAAGAACGTACGCGGGCTCAGAACCCTTGACTATGCAGCGGATGATGGAGCAACTTGTACAAATTTCTGAAAAGAAGCCGTTCGAAGCACTAGCTTTTTATATGACTTAAAACATAACATGATAGTACTTCTCCGTGTCTCTCAGTCTGTCTGCATGTCTGTCTGTGTGTCCACTTACCCAAGATTACTTTTACCATGGAAATGACCCAGATCATTAATAAACTGTTTCAATATAACACCGATTATAAGGGGCGACGCAAATAATTCATACTAGTAATTTCGATTTCAAACTATCCAAAGGAAAATACGTGTCAACGCTTTGGGAAATGCATTCAAAATGGGGATGTGTCTTAAGTATATTAATGCCGTTCAATGCTAACCCTGGTCTCGTATTCATAAAGCAGTTTAGATTATTCGTCCATAATTACAATAATTATAGTGATCCGAACGGATTTCTTGTTTTATGACAACGAACCAGATACATTGAATTTGAAAAACAAATAATTCAGCATTCCATCGGTTTCAAAATTATCCATTCGAAGAAGCATATGTCAACTGAACTCTACAGTTTCCATTTAAAAAGGTGGTTTGTCATTAACGAGACATTTCAATACACTATAAATATAACCCTGAAACACATATTTTGAATTGATACAAACTATTCGGTACTTTCGGTTTGAAAGCAAGTATTTTGTCAACTTAAATCCCTTTGTATATGCATTCTACAAATCCGTTCAATGTGGGGATGTCTCCATACTCCTAAATATCATCCCCGAAACAATAGCTGGTTTATATACTATCCTAAACACATGATTTCTATCAGATCACATTTTTTTACTTTCGGTTCCAACTATCCACTACTAGAACAACAACGAACCAAACGAATTTCGTAAGCACTCTGATAAAAATTCAGCGTGCACGTTATTTCATTCATGATACAGATACAGTACTTATCAAACATATATAAATGGTGTGGTATGTTCAGAGAACCAACTCGCAATGTATGTTCCAATCGTACTGTGTCAAATTACTTGGTATTGCATCAGAAAAAAATTTGTGCGGGAAACCACGAGGGAATGGCATGATCTCTTTGTTATTCCATCGGAAATGAAGCATGTACGTGTATTTTTTTAGTTAACAAAAAAGTACAAATTGAGCCACATATATACAGAGGTCAATACAATATAACGAATGAACAATGAAAAATACGTCGTACGTTAGTACATTTTATTAAGCAAAAACTGAATTAAAAATGTCTTTTCAAAAAATAAAATGTTTACGTGTTTTACAATCAAACTTTACTTCGATAGTTCAGCACCATCTGTAAATTTGAGTGTCGAGACTGTCAGCAATGTCACTGCAACAGATCTCAGTGCTTTCAAGTTTGAGTGCTGAGACTGAAAGTGCGTGTCATTGCAATAGATTTCAGTGCATTTAAGTGTAACATCTTTCTGCAAGTTTAAGTGCTGAGACTGTCAGCGAGTGGCATTGCAACAGATTTCAGTGCGTTTACGTGTAACATCTTCCTGTATGTTTGAGTGCTGAGACTGTCAGCGAGTGGCATTGCAACAGATTTCAGTGCTTTTAAGTGTAACATCTTCCTGCAAGTTTGAGTGCTGAGATGTCAGCGATTGTAATTGCAACAGATTTCAGTTCGTTTGCGTGTAACATTTACCTACACGTTTGAGTGCTGAGACAGTCAGTGCGTGTCATTGCAACCGAGATTTCAATGAGTTTAAGTATAAAATATTCTTGCAAGTTTGATTACCGAGACATCGCACAAATTTCATTGCTTCAATAAACATATCGCTGAGACTGTCAGCAAGTGTCATTGCAACAGATTTCAGTGCGTTTAAGTATAAAATATTCTTGCAAGTTTGAGTGCCGTGACATCTCACAAATTTCAGTGCTTCAATAAATATATCACTGAGACTGCCAGCGAGTGTCATTGCAACAGATTTCAGTGCGTTTACGTATAACATCTCCCTGCATGTCTTAGTGCTGAGACTGTCAGCGAGTGGCATTGCAACAGATTTCAGTGCTTTTAAGTGTAACATCTTCCTGCAAGTTTGAGTGCTGAGACTGTCAGCGAGTGTCATTGCAAAAGATTTCAATGCGTTTACGTGTAACATTTTCCTGCAAATTTGAGTTCTGAGACTGTCAGCGATTGTCATTGCAACAGATTTCAGTGTGTTTATGTGTAACATCTTCCTGCAAGTTTGTGTGCTGAGACTGTCAGCGATTGTCATTGCATTAGATTTCAGTGCGTTTACGTGTAACATCTTCCTGCAAGTTTGAGTGCTGAGACAGTCAGTGCGTGTCATTGCAACCGAGATTTCAATGCGTTTAAGTATGAAATATTCTTGCAAGTTTGTGTGCCGAGACATAGCACAAAATTTAGTGCTTCAATAAACATATCGCTGAGACTGTCGGCGAGTGTCATTGCAACAGAGATTATAGTGCGTTTACTTGTAACATCTTCCTGCAAGTTTGAGTGCTGAGACTGTCAGCGATTGTCATTGCATTAGTTTTCAGTGCGTTTACGTGTAACATCTTCCTGCAAGTTTGAGTGCTGAGACAGTCAGTGCGTGTCCTTGCAACCGAGATTTCAGTGCGTTTAAGTATAAAATATTCTTGCAAGTTTGAGAGCCGAGACATCGGACAAATTTCAGTGCTTCAATATACATATCGCTGAGACTGTCAGCGAGTGTCATTGCAACAGAGATTTCAGTGCGTTAACTTGTAACATCTTCCTGCAAGTTTGAGTGCTGAGACTGTCAGTGCGTGTCATTGCAACCGAGATTTCAGTGCGTTTAAGTATAAAATATTCTTGCAAGTTTGAGAGCCGAGACATCGGACAAATTTTAGTGCTTCAATAAACATATCCCTGAGACTGCCAGCGAGTGTCATTGCAACAGATTTCAGTGCTTAACTAAACATAATACTTGCATGTCAGTGTTACATCTATTCCAGCGTTTCATTGTACATAAAATGCAAGTTCTAGTGCTGAAACTGTAAGTGGGTGTTAATGTAACAACTTTCTGCAAGTTGTTTAAAGCTAAGACTGTCAGAGCATGTCAGAGTTGCAGTCTTCAGTACATGTCATTGTTAAAACGCTCTATGCGTTCTGTATAACAGTTTTCTACTTGTTTGAACATTGAGACTTTAGATATACTATAGTGATACAAGGGGTGAGAGCTTTTCTGTCACGCGGCGTTAAAATTCAGCGATTTGTTCCATTTATGTTTGGTCTTTCTGTGCGTTTTGATGCCTCGCCGTTATTATAAACTTATAAACTTTTCAGTGCCAAGGCTTTCTGAAAATTTCAGCGCTATGAATTTCAAGACCGTTACGGTGTTTCGTGTTTTCGTAAGTTTTGGCTCTGCACTTTTCGATGCGTCGGCTTTAAAATGAGAACTCCAGTACCCTTCGACAAATGAAATATACCATTAATCTATATTTTTCGCTAAAAAGAGCGACTTTTTCGCACAACGTTTACACATTTACTGAAATGCTCACTTATAGAGAAAAATGCGTTTTCCGTTCATTTCACAAAGCATATACTATATAATTGTACATGTATGCGTGTGTGCATGGTACGGGACACTTCCACTATAAATATCACGACAAGCAAATATAACAAAAACAATTTTCGAGAATCTATTTCTTAACCTTGTTCGAGACATTTACTTTAGTTGTCTTTGATGTTTGTACATCTAAACAGATGTTTTTGATGCACTTGTACATCCAAAGAAATGTTTATACCTTCTGCAAGTATATTAACCTTTGCCAAATTCAATGGGGCAATGTCCGTTTGGTCAATGATGAAAAGTCAAATTTACATGTTAATTGACAATCAAAGAGATAAAAATCAGACGTTGGGATGTATAAATTGTTCGTGTTCACAAACCCAAGGAGCTCACTGAACATATATTTAAACTTTTCAAATTATTTATTATAAATGATATCTTGTCAAATTCTTCTTTTGAGTGTCCATTTAACTTGAAAGCTTAACAATTTGTAAAACGGGTCAACTTCGTATATCTAAAATGCAACAAAACATGCGAAGAACTTCATATACATGTAGTCAGCTTTTCATTTCGATATTCTTTTCTCAAAGTAAACTAAGAGGACCGACTAAAAACTATAGAATTTATAACAAACGTGATTATTCTACATTTCCTATCGTTAATTTCTCATATCTTTGTAGTAACATTCAGGAATACATAGCTTACATGTGTATATGATAATATTCGCGACGTGTTCGGTCTCCTTTCATGTTTCAGCTTTGTCCTAAGTTTTAATAAATTCGTCAATTCTCTTCGTATCTTGCTTTACTCTGTCGTTCCTGTTCCGTGCACTCCTATGTTATATATGTCCCGATTTTTTGTTAGTTTGTTTATGCTTTGTTTCTTTTTTTTGGGGGGGGCTGTTTCTATACCCTCGGTGTTCTGTACTTGTGTAGATTTGGGTTTTCAGTTCCAATATTCTACGGATTTGTTGCATATGTTCTGTCTTTCATTTTTCAACAGTCGATGTGCTCTCTCAATGCACATGTCCACGTTCCGTATATGTACTGCCTTATCTCTGCATGTTCAAGCCATGTTGAATGTGTTCTATGGTTCATATGTTCTATGTGCTGTCTCAATGTTCCATGTCGTTCAGTCTTTGTACTTAATCTGTGTTTAACCGTGTGTTTAGTTCCCGCTAGTTCGGTGTGTTATGTTAAAGTAATATCTAATACTAATATAATGTCCCATGTCCTTCAGTCTGTGTTTAACCGTGTGTTTAGTTCCCGCGAGTTCGGTGCGTTATGTTAAAGTAATATCCAATACTAATATAATGTCCCATGTCGTTCAGTCTGTGTTTAACCGTGTGTTTAGTTCCCGCGAGTTCGGTGCGTTATGTTAAAGTAATATCCAATACCAATATAATGTTCCATGAACGTAACTTCGTTATGCATGTATATGCCCCTTCTATGTGTTGAACGTGTTCTTTCCTTCTTGTCCGCAGATATTCTGTTCCTAATTTTGTGCATGGGACCTCTGCGTAGTACTTGTATGTCCATACTTTGGACATGTGTTCTGTAAATATTGTGTACGCTTTGCGGCCATGTCATGTGTGCTTTGTACAAGTTCAATACTCTTTCATGTAAGTTAAATATCCAGGTTCAATGTAATCTCAGTTCTTTTCCATACTAAATTTAGTCTGTCCATGTTCCGTTTGGCCATCTCATGGTTCTTTATCTTCGTTCTATGTTCCCTTTCCCTTTTCGAAGTGTTCCTCTCATAAGGTTTGAATGTGACCGTTTCTGTATTCTCTACATAAGTTCTGTCAATAAATGTTCCATCGTCGATATTTTCTGTACTCACTCCATATTTCATGTGGTCATTTTTTTCAAAAACTTTGTTCAAGTTCTCTCAAAATGTTTTGTCAAAGTTTTACTCATGTTCTCTGTCAGTTCTGCTAATATAACCTGCCAAGTTCTACCCACGTGTTCTTTCCAAGTTCTACTCATATGTTCTGCGAAGTTCTACCCATGAGTTGTGCCAAGTTTTACCCACGTGCTCTGTCTAAGTTTTATACATGTGTTGTGTCAAGTTCTACCAACGTGTTCTGTCCAAGTTCATGTGTTCTGCCGATTTCTACCCATGTGTTCTGTCCAAGTTCTACCCATGTGCTCTGTCCAAGTTATACCCATGTGTTCTGTCCGGGAATTCTATCCATGCGCTCTGGTCAAATGCTATCCATTACACCCATAATCTCCTTCGTTGCATTTTTCCGCGATGCACATGTTTGTCAAAACTTGTTCAATTCTCCCCTTCTTTGGGTACACGCATTCTGCCAAAATTTACCAACGCGCTCTGTTCAAGTTCTACCCATGTGTTCTGTCCAAATTCTACCCATGTGCTCTGTCCAAGTTCTGCCCATGTGTTCTGTCCGGGAATTCTATCCATGTGCTCTGGTTAAGTGCTATCCATTACACCCATTATTCAGCAAGTGAACATTTTTGTCAAAACTTGTTCAGTTCTTCCCTTCTTTGTGTACACGTACTCTGCCAAGTTCTCCCCACGCGTTCTGTCCAAGTTCTACCCACGTGTTCTGTCAAAGTTCTACCCACGTGTTTTGTTCTGTCCAAGTTCTACCCATGTTGTGCAAAGTTTTACCAACTTTTACCCATGTGTTCTGCTCAAGTTTTACCCATATGTTCTGCCAAGTTCTACCAACGTGTTATGTCCAAGTTCTACCCATGTGTTCTGCCAAGTTCTACCCATATGTTCTGTCCAAGTTCTACCCATATGCGCTGTCCAATTTCTACCCATGTATCCTCTGGAAATTCTATCCATGTGCTCTGGTCAAGTACTATCCATTACACCCATAACATATTTCAAAATTCGTCGCATTCTTCCGCTAGTGAACATTTTTGTCAAAACTTGTGCAGTTCATCCCTTCTTTGTGTACACGTATTCTGCCCATACTATACATAGGCTTTGTCTGTGTTTTCTGTGCTGTTCATGGTCTCTATGATTTGTGCGTGTTCATGTGCTCGAAAATGTGGCTTGCAATTGGCTTAATTGTTTTGTAGATGCTTTTATGTGATGACTCTTCTTCCAAGTTTTGTGACAACCTACCAAACGAATTTTGCGGAGCAACGTACTTTCAGCAACAAGACATGTCTGGACCTGCGTCAACGTCACTCATGTTCAACATGTGTTTAAAAGTGTTTAAACTAACAGAATGCCATGAATAAGTTTGCCAACTCAAACAAGTATTCATTTATCTTATTACCAACACGTTCTTCAAATGCAAGTTATAATTGAAATTAATTGAGATGAAGAACAACAATAAAAGCGTTGTTCCATTGCTGTGTTTTACCATGTATTTGTAGAGATTTTGTCTCATTTGCATTTACTCCATATCCCTTCATTGTTACTATAATAGACAAAAAAGGAAGAACAAAAAAAATGTACAAAGTTGAACAAAGCATAGGCATTTTTTTATTCAAAACTCATCAAAAGGAGAGGTGCACATCTTCAATGTGTATAGAACAACTGTGCAAAGTTTCCAAAGCATCAGGTACAAGGTGTCTTGAGTTTCGGATTACACAAACTTGGTACCCCCAAAGCGTTACGGACGGACGGAGTCGACCGGCTCCTTAACCTGCGGTCGCCGTTAGAGAGACAGGTAAAAATTACGCAATATGAAACGTCTGTCAGTGGCAACAATACTATGCTTTGAAATAAAAAACCAACGAATTTTGTTTTAATTTCATCGAACAGCTCACAGACGCAAATTTATTGCAATTTTAGACAAAAAAGGGGAACACAGAGCTGAATATATAATAATGATCAAGAAACACTGCATACAAATAAACCATTTCCCAAACGACAAATCCTTATTTAAGTAATTGGCGGTAGATAAAAGATTGAAAGATTTTTTCAATTTAATTTTTGTTTAATTTTGCTTAATTTTGAAAATCAATGAGGCATTCTAATCATATGATAATGAAATTTGAATTTGAAATAGTAAAGAGTACAGATTAAAACAGGGATAGTTACCCAGATTTGGACTGTTTATCTGTTTAAAAGGAGTGATTGTTAATCCGATTCCATACCTCCACAAGTATTTTTACCCGTGAAAATCACAGGAAATAGTCAATTATTTTCATTCCTAATACCACCTACGCGGCTTTTAGAGTAATATCGAAAGTAAATATATGTCATTTAAAGCCAGATATAGAATGGAAAAATTTACTGTCAATCAACAATTTACTAACAATCCATTAAAAGGTACATAGTGGCTAAACGACCTATAGTCCCAATAATATAGGTAACGGGACAGGAAGCAGGGTTGTCAACGACTGACTCTACAAGGACTTCACAAAAGCCTTTCTTGAAGCATCCCGACAATCTATATTTCCAAATGCGGAAAAACTCTTCCTTATATCTTTCTTTAACAGGTTTATTTCTTCAGTCAAAAGAAATATAAACTAGTTAATATTTCAAAGCATGTGTAACATGCTAGTCAGAAGTATTTTTCAATGTCAACTAAGAGGTTTTAAGGAAGAGCAAACGCTCACATTACATTAAGTACAAATACAAATTACTAATCATAAAAATCATAGTATTATATATACTGATTATATAACACATAGTGCCAATCACTATAATCACACTATACACATTGTACCAAACACTGATCATACTACACATTTTGCGAAACACTGATCACACAATTAACATATGGTACAAAACATTGCTCGCATAAATCACAGTATCAAACACAGGTCATACAACACACGGTACCAAACACTATCAGATCAGACAACACATGGTACCAAACATTGATCAGACAATACATGGTACCAAATACTGATCAGACAACACATAGTACCAAATACTTATCAGAAAACACATGGTCCCAAATACTGATCAGACAACACATGGTACCAAATATTGATCAGACAATACATGGTACCAAATACTGATCAGTTAACACGTGGAACCAAAAACAGATTAGAAAACATATGGTTCCAAACATTGCTAAGAAAACACATGGTACCAAACATTGCTCACATAAGACACTATACCAAATATTGATCAGACAATATATGGTACCAAACACTGATCAGAAAACAACTGGTACCAAACACAGATCATACAACACATGGTACAAAACGCTGTCAGATCAGAAAACACATGGTACCAAATATTGATCAGACAATACATGATACCAAATACTTATCAGTTAATACATGGTACAAAACCAAGATTAGACAACATATGGTACCAAACATAAGACACTATACCAAATATTGATCAGACAATATATGGTACCAAACACTGATCAGAAAACAAATGGTACCAAATATTGATCAGACAATACATGATACCAAATACTTATCAGTTAACACATGGTACCAAACCCAGATTAGACAACATATGGTACCAAACATAAGACACTATACCAAATATTGATCAGACAATATATGGTACCAAACACTGATCAGAAAACAAATGGAACCAAACATTGCTCAAACAACACATAGTAGCAAATATTACTCACATAACACACTATACGAAACACTGATCAGACAACTCATGGTACCAAATACTGATGAGAAAACACATGGTACCAAAAATTGCTCAGACAACACGTGGTACCAAACATTGCTCAGACAAAACATGGCACTAATCATTTCTCACATAATATACTATACCAAACACTGATCAGACAACACATGTTACCAAACATTGCTCACACAACACATGGTACTAAACATTGCTCACATAACAAATAATACAAATCCCGATCAAACAATATACAATGATCATACAACAAACTGTACCATACACTGGCCAATCAATCAAGGGCTCAGAACATATTTTAACAAGGCATTGATCACATAATATTTAGTGACATACATGCAACACATGGTACCGTACACTGGCCAATCCATCAATGACCACACAACAATGAATAAAATAAATTTAAAATCAAACCAACCACACAAAACATAATATCAACTCTGATCACATAATACATAGTAACACACAATGATCATAAAACATGTGGTATCGTACACTGGTCAATCAATCAATGACCCCACAACACATAGTATCAATACTCTGATCACATAACACCTAATGACATATGTACAACACATGGTACCGTACACTAGCCAAACAATCAATGGCCACACAACACATAGTATCAATACTCTGATCACATAACACTTAGTGACATACCTGCAACACACGGTACCGTACACTGGCCAATCAATGAGCGCAAAATACATTACATAGTATCAAGACACTTAGTAACATCATGGAGGTATAAACATACCTCCATGGTAACATAAATACAACACATGGTACCGTACAATGGAAAATCAATGAATGACAACACATCACATAGTATCAAGACACTTAGTGATATAAATACAACACATTGTAAAGTACACTGGCCAATCAATCAATGACAACACAACTCATAGTATCAAGAAATACAACACATGGTACCGTACACTTGCCAATCAATAAATGACAACACAACACGACAACACGAAATATCAGGACACTTAGTAATATAAATACAACGCATGGTACCGTTCACAGTCACACTGGCAAATCAATCAATGACCACATAACACATAGCATCAAGAAACTGATAACATACCACATAGTAACACATAATGACCATACAACGCCTATTATCAGACACTGATCACAGCATACGTAAAACACAGAGCATTTAACACTGTCAAACAACACATACTATCAAACACGAACATCAGTACCATAATATGACACGTGAATCAAACATATATGCATTTGTATGAATGTGCATGTTCACTATCAATGAATATGCATAACTTACTTTCTATGAATATGCATATTTTACTTTCTATGTTTATACTTTAATACTTTAATACTTTAATAAAGAAAATGCACAATTTACGCCCAATTAAGGGCCAAGGGCATATAACAGATAAAGTGACAATATACATCTTGAACAAACATACATATAAAGCAAATGAAATTAAATGCCCCCTGTACTCAGTTCTAGCGACTGCTTTAAAAAGGAACCAAGCATATGAATATGCATGTTTACTTTCTATGAATATGCATGTTTACTTTCTATGCATAAGCATGTTATTTTCTGTACCTCCACTAAGTTCATTCAAAGATAAACTATTTGTGGAGTCTGGTTTTTGATTGACGACAACTTGGGTGATAAAACTACCAAATTTAGGACATTTATCGTTTGGTATTTTTGGACAATGTTTCCAAATAGGGTAAACATTGACTATATACTGACGCAGGCAGACGTATCAAGCCTTTTATTATCTACCAATATAAATATACTAATAATTAAAATACTTTCAACTCCATATACCTGAAAAGAAAATAAATCGTTTCGTACTATTTTATCACCTCCACCTATCCTTATTCACGTTTATACACCGAATGTTTTGTCTATTTCACTTCAATAGCAGTTCATTTTTCAAACCGTTCTCGTCACGTAGGCCATGCTATTAATCATTAAGCATAGGTTTCATTAGATACAATAAAAATTTGATCAATAAATTGTAAAAAAATCTAATTTAAATTTACAAAAAGGGAAAAAATGCACTGTCATTTCATGCTTATTTCTTATCTACATGGACCAAATATCGAACCGGAATACAACCAGATAAAACTTGTTTTTATTTATATATTAAACGTTTGTGATGCACTCAACTTGAGAAGTTCACGACCAACGCTTATATATATCTCGTGCAGTATACTGCTTCATTCGTTACAAGGTCTTTTGCGCTGAGGAGAGTGGACTCAAAAACTGCATGATTTTTCCACGTGGATTTTTCATTTTGTAATCTTTGTTTTGTTTTATTATGGTTCTGTTATTATTCATGTATGCCTTCGATCCTAATGTATATGGGTATAAATGTGCATTTAAATAAATAAATATCTTCCAAATTATAATCCAAATCCTGGTGAAGTACAAATTTGTTATAAGTTTTCGGTATTTTATATCTGGGTCCAATACTACCAGTAATTTAACTATCTTCATTCCAAACCAACTGTTGGAAACTTTCCGTGGATGGACAGATAGACGGACGGACTAACACACGACTGATTGCATCATACAATACCTTCAATTTAAATTTATTGAAAATTGCAGACAAAAAACCCATTTGGGTCATGGCAATACAAACATATATCAAACAAAAACATAATGTAATAAAACAAGTACAGTGAAGATATATATCAGCCAAAGGTCTCCTCTCCTCAGTTCTAATGACTGTCAAATAAATAAAACAGTGGCAGTCATTAGAACTGAGGAAAGATGACCATCATACTGTTTTAGTATCGAAATAATACTCTTTGTTTTATTTGTTCATATTTGTTATCATTGTTTAAATGTTTTTTTGCTACAACCCTACTGAGTTAAAAAGTTTTCAATTAAGTTTACTAAAGTTTACTAAAGTTAAATAGTTAAAAGAAAATAAAGGAGAGATGGGCTAAGGATAATAGCAAGTTGCTGGTGAAAAGTTTTTAAATTAAACTCGTTATTATTTTTATTAAATTTTGTTATAAGATTTGTTCGAAAGTGATTATTAATTTTACAATTAAAGAAAAAATGTATTTCGTTTTTCTACTATATTGCAGAGTTTACATATTCTTTGCTGCCTAGGGATCTTTTTGTATCCTCCTAATTCGATTAGTAACCCGTGGTCACTAACTCTAAATTTAGTGAAAATTATTTGGGAGGTTTAAATAAAAAGTGTCTTTTCAACTTTTGTCAGCAGTAGCAGACTTTTTAAAGCAAAGTACAGACTTGCGAAAGTAACGTTGGCCAAAGTTGCTCAATATATATATCTGTATTTACATGTTATTTGTTGTTGTATAAACATATGTTTGTATGTCTTGTATGTTTTGTCATTGTATTTGCTTGGCCCTAATGGGCGTAAATTTGCAAATAAATATGTATCCAATTTTGGTTTGGATCCAATAAAACTAGTTTAACCCCGCCGCAGCAGGTTTGCGCCTGTCCTAAGTCAGGGATTTATTAAGCCTTTAATGTGTCTTGCCCTTTTTCTAGTTTACTTTATGTCTATAGGAGTCTAGGATGATGTTTATTTCGCTGGACTTGATTGCTCTTTGTTCAGGGGCCGACTCCGACCTGCCGTTTGGTGTGGGGTTTTCTCACCGTTCATTGAAGATCTTATGGTGGCTTTGAGTTGTTATTACTCCCCTTTGGGTCGTTGTCTCTTTGACACATTCCCCGTTTCCCTTCTTTTTTCTATATATATTTATTTTCATTAAAATATTTATAAAGAAAGTTTTTGTTTTCTTCATTAATGATTGAATTTCTGTATTTACATTCTAATACTGTATTTTTAATACTCTTCTTTGGTTTTTGGGTGTTTTCCTTAGTTTTACAATACCAACCACTTCATGCGAAAAAAAAAGATGTTGTCTTCAAACTTGGTATGTAAATTACTGGCATCAGTCCTCGAGACAAACAAGTTCGATTTTGGATTTACAACAATTCTAAAATACGACCCATGAAACTTCGAACTTTAGCCATTTACTCGCCCATTTTGAAGCATAACATTGGTTTAAACCCACCTTTGCTGGATTTTTTTTTTTATTTCGTGCAGAATTTCAGCAAAAATTGACTGGAATCCCCCTTTTGTTGAAACCCAATCGTAACCCCCTTTATTCGAAGTCTGTATCCACCGGTGTATAATGTTGTATTCGTCTTTTTACTGCTAAACCCTGAAGGGTTAAGTTCGACATAATGAACTGAAACTGAGGACAAATATCTGCAATCGATCTAATTTCTAAACCGGTCACGTTCTAAGAAATTGACAAGTGATAAGCTTATCATGATTTGTCCATTGTGATTACCTTATCATGATGAAATTGTCCATTGTGATCATTCTATTTACGCATTCTTGCGATAAAAATAGAGATGACATGCGGATCATAAGATTGCATATGATTATCTATCTAGTTGCACATACACTGAAGCCGATTTCGTCATACATGTATACATCTTTTCGTGACCAGTAATTTTAAGTACCTACAGATCGTCCTAAAATATGACACAAAGTGTCGATTTTACGATGTATTCATGTCATTATTACAACTTCATATCCGCATGACCATAATATAAATGCACTTTATCATACAAAATACTATAAATCATAACATGAAATAATACATTGACGGATCTAAAGGGGGTTCCGAGGGTTGGAAACACCCCTTTTCGGGTTTTTTTTCAAACTTTGTGAAAAATTTCAGAAAAAAGGCTGATAATAAATTGGAAATCCATTTTTCGGAGA
>MJUU01012391.1:0-14498 GCA_002080025.1 Modiolus philippinarum | reverse complement strand
AGGGCTGTTTGGAAAGATTCTATGGAATTTTCTTCCCATAAATATTTATTTGGCATGGATGAATATTTTGAGTTATCCACTGTTGAAGTAAAATTACAATTTAGTAAACAAGAAATCTGACAATGGTCAGAAAATTCTGGCTCAAAATTATGTATTCTGAAATAAGAAAATAGAGGAAGTATATCCTCCGAAACTGCTATATAATCAACAACACTGCTGCCTAAAGGTTGGTGGCAGGTGTATGACCCTAATAAATCTCCTATTAATCTACCATTCAATATACGTAGGCCAGATTCAATACATAGTGAGAGGAGCCGCTTCCCTCTAGTATTTAGCATGTTGTCCTGACTTACCCTTCTACAGGAGTTGTATCACTGATGTAGGTTTTAAATATTTAGGTAATAGGTGTTTACTGGAATCTTGTTCAATAAAATCTCTTCCAATTGCAGTTCTTGCATTTGTATCTCCTGCAATAATAACTTTACCAAGCTGCAAGTATTTTGCAACATCATTTTCCACAAGGTCTAAAATATCATAATTTATTCTTTTGCTGTACGTAGAATTTTCAGGTGGATCGTAGACGAAACACAAAAATATGTTATCATGTAAATTAAAGTAATCTTTGCATAATTTAAGCCATATGAAATCATCAGTGGCATGATCTAAAAATTTCACACCTTTCCTAAGGGAATTTGTGACGTAAACTGATAACCCGCCATGTCTTTTCCCAGTTTTTTAAGTTTAGAACGTATAATGTGAAATGGTTTCGAAAATTCTGGGAGGGATAGGCATTGATCTAGATCGCAGTGAGTTTCCTGTAGACAGAATATGTCATGACTCACTAATTTATCAATAAATTCGCTGTCATGGAACTTATTTAACCCTTTACTTGTATATCCATTAATATTCCAAAATTATATCTTAATATTTCTCCTTGAATATTGTAAAACCATACTATATATATAAATGTCAATAATAAAAAATGAACAGAAAGAGTAGAGTAACATTGTTTGTATGTTTATGAAAAATACTCTTAGTGCAATAATGAAATAACAAAATTGTAGATGTAGAACTCTACATTATACAGAATTGGCAAAAAACTATCTATCTTTAAGTTCTATTAAAATTTTGAATTTTTACATCATCAGCAATTTAGTGTATAATTCTAGTATGATTTTAATATTTGTTCTTCGGGTGGCAAATATGATGTAACTTGTAATAATATACAGTACTTTGGTAACCATGATGTGATTTTGAAGTGTTAAGACTGATACCAATGCATGCATTATCTTTGCACATACATCTGAGGTAGGTTTTTTGTATTGTATTTTTTGTATTATTGCTTATTTGCATTGCTTGTAGTATTTTGTATGCTTTGCTTATAGTTTGTAAGCTCTAATGTTTTGTTTGCATTAACCCTATTGCTTTAATTGTATTTATATTTTTATTATACATTTTGTACATTGATGTTGTTATCTTGGTAACTGTAATAGAATTAAAAACATAGTTATAACAAACAAATTATGAATTAAACACACAAAATGAACTAAACCCTATTTGGTTCAGGTATTTGGAATAGATTATTTTTTGAAGTGTCATTATTTCCTTATTTGGTATTGATTATAATTATTACTTTTACCATTATTGTTATTAACTTAAAACTAGTTAAATTGCCAGAGTAAAATGTATTTATTGTTATTTCAGGGTATTTTCTATATGTATCAGCTATCTAAATACATTTTGAAAAAAGAACCCACTATAAAATGTTTATTGAGTTTGTACAATTTTGGAGCCAAACGTGAATTCTATGAATATAACTGCATGCCGTTCGGACGAACGAACAGCCCACAACGTACCAACGCATGATGGAGGAGTGTCTGTCTGATTTTCATCTGAAAGTATGTTATATTTTCATTGACGACGTGATAATCTTCGGGAAGACTTATGAGGAACAGCTGGTAAATCTCCGCATAGTTTTCAACAGACTCCGCCAGCACAACACGAAGTTTGTACTAGACAAGTGTACCTTCTTCAAAAATTAAAGTGTGTAGGCCATGTTTTATCTGTGAATAGTGCCAAGATTGACCAGGACAAAACAGACAAGGTAGTGAACTGGCCAACACCTACCAATCTGAAGAAGTCAGACGCTTCCTCCTCTTCGAAGGATATTACCGCCGTTTCATTAAGGAATTCAGCAGAATCAGTAGACCGCTCACAGATCTGATTCCAAATCCAGGGAAGAAATCCAGAAAGCACCACCACAAACCACGGCAATGGGCTCCTGACCAACAAGAAGCTTTTGCTGAGTAAAGAATCTCCTTATATCTGCTCTTATCTTGGGATATGCTCAGAGTAACCTTCCATTTGAATACACACAGACGCATAAGGAACTGCATTTGGCGTTGTGCTATATCAGGAGCAGGAGGGAATCAAGTGTGTTATCAGCTATACCAGCAGAGGTCTCTCCTAGAGACAAGTTCAACATCTTAGACTCACTCAAAGATGGTGTACTCTACAGACAGGTTACCAGATGTGATGACAGGAAAGAACACAACTTATACTGCAATCTGCACATGTACAGATAGTCCTGAAATCCCTATATAATGAAACGCGAAAAACGCACCCTTTCACTGCTGCACGACAGATTTTACTGGCCCGGCATGAACAGGGCAGTGGATAAGTGCATATCGTTTGTCTCTTGTCTTCACTATTGTTTTTCTAGTGCAGTTGGCTTGTGAATTGTAATTGTAGGTGTTTACTGTTATCCTCTTTTTGTAATATCTCAATGCAGCAGATGTATCAACAGGAAGACGACAGCTACCAGTCAGCGAGCTCCATTGGTCAGTATTATTACCAAATTTCCATTTGAGTTGGTTTGTCAGTATGACAGTTTTAACCGAACATTACTTTGGATGTTTGGAACATTAACATCTACCCAGAAGTCCATATTGAAGGAGTTCGTTGCGTCCATGGTGCATGCGTATAATTGCACACGCCACGAATTGACAGGAGCAGCACCGTATCTTCTTATGTTTGGAAGCCAACCCCGCTTACCCATTGACCTTGCCTTCGGACATCTCAAGAACACCAAGCAGCAAACTAGAAAATGCATCGAGGAACTGAGAGAAAGATTAGCGATAGCCTATGAATTAGCATCAGGGTCATCAATTGATGCCCAGCCCATCAGAAAGAAAACTCTGACATCAAAGCTAGATGGGCTGCAATAGAAAAGTGTGACCGAGTTCTTTTGAAGAATGTAGCTTTTGATGGAAAGCACAAACTAGGATGATGTACCATATGTTGTTTTGGACCAGCTTAAAATTTATATTCCTGTCTACATAGAGTCGAGAGAAGATGGACGGTGAGAACGATGAGGCTTTACCGAAATATTTGCCATCGGTCGGATACATATGGGACGAGGAACCAATTCAAAAACCGAAACCAACTCCTCGCCCAAAAACGAAACAGAAGTAAATTTCAGAAGATGATGGACCAGAATCATCTGCTGAATCTGAAGTTGAGGTTGTGATGAGAGTGGACAAAAACCAACATTTGTTGACGATAAAGTTGTCGACACACAGGTTGAGGACCACACTATAACTGATTGGGACGCCAATATACATCAAGAACAGACAGATCAAGAACTTGAATCAGAAGGAAGCGCTTCGAATGAACATACCTCGGATGTTTCACGATAGAAAGATTTTTCTTTAGATGATGAATCACCTGAGGATGTCAAAAGAACACCAACAATTCCTGCCAAACGATCTGGAAGGGAAAGAAGACCATTGGCATGGTTTACTTTTGGATAGTATGACACCAATATGGCAGCATTAGGTCAAACTGTTTCTGTTCAACATGAGATCCCAGAGTGGCGACAGGAGGTTGCTTACATCTCTTCACTAGCAAAAACCCCTTTATTTTCAGGACTAGAAAAGGATGCAGCCAAGATGATTCTGATAATACTCTACCTCCCATAGCTTTTAAGTGACGGGACGTAATTTTTACAGCAGCTGGGGCTAGTGTCTGGTAGTGCTGGATTTTGTTAAATGATTTAAATTTTTATTTGTATTGGATATATAGTATCAGTATATAATATTTATTATATTAGTTTCAATATAATAGTTTGCTAGGACTAGTTATGTATTTTAATTACAGTTAGAATATAGTCTGCTAAATCATTCAGGTGTAACTAATTGATTTAATAACTGTAAGAGTATTTTTTTTTCCATTTTCCCTGGATAATTTAGGCGGGAAACCTTTGTTCCTTTTGGCCACTCTTGCCCAGGTCATTTAAATGAATGGATGTGTATCTGATTTAATGGTATTAACTTTACTGATTTGGATTTATTGTTTGTAGTTTTGGAATATTCTGTAAAAAAGTCTATTTCTTTCTCTGTTGCACCAATAACATAATATTCTGCTTGTTAATGTCCACTTTTGACAGAAGGGTGTGTAAATGTCATATGAACGTGTGATTATGTAAATAGTAGATTGGAGTATGTGCGAGTTAATTGTGAGCTAACATGAATGTAAAGTAGGCATTAATCCTTACTATTAATATAACAGCTGTTAAATATGTTAAGTTATTGCAGTATTGACAAAATTGAGTAAAATTGTAAAATTAAAAAATCATTTCGTATATTTATAATAAAAACTTTATTTCATAGCAAATCTAATCTAAACTGTATTTAGATCCTTTTAGTTATTTGCTCTCTATCAGCTTTACACGTAATTCGGTTCTCGGACTTCCAAGTGTTTTGAATTCATCTGCACTGAATAGACATAAGTTGTCGAAATGCGCATATGCAGAAACAAAATTAACAGTAATTTCTGTATTTTGTTCGTTGTTACCACTGGGCCGATGCCTCTGCTGGTAGACTCTTAGTCCCAGAGGGTATTCACCAATCCAGTAGTCAGTACCTGGCTGTTGACCCGAAAACCGACCATGTTTTGAAACTTACAATATCTAAATTTTACAAATTTGTGTTTAAAACAAGAAGTATCTCCCTCATGCATAGCTCTGTCTTTAGTTGAGTTTTGGCTTTTCTATTTAGATCCTTTGGGTTATTTGTTCTTTATCAGCTTTACATGTATTTCGATTCATGGTCTTCCATTTTTTTTTACCTTTTCTGCACTGAAGAGACATAAGTACTTTGGTAACCATGATGTGATTTTTAAGTGTAAGGACTTAAACTAATGCACACACATTTTTGGTTATTTGCTTTGCTTGCAGTATTTTTGTATGCTTTGCTATATTTTGCAAGCTTTAATACATTGTTTGCAATAAAAACTATTGCTTTATTTGTATTTTATATTTTCATTATGTATTTTGTACATTGAGACTTTCACAGTCCACATAGAACTGTGATATTATGCTGCTATCATTTTGGTAACTGCAAAAGAATTGAATACATTGTTATAATAAGAAATTCATTAGTTGAACACACAAAATAAACTAAACCCATTTCTACCCCGGTATTCAGAATAGGTTATTTCAAGAAGTGTTATGAGGAAAACTAGGTGTGGGGTTTTTTCACCGTTCATTGAAGATCTAATGGTGGCTTTGAGTTGTTATTGCTCCCCTTTGGGTCGTTGTCTCTTTGACACAACCCCCGTTCCCCTTCTTTTTTCTATTTCCTTATTTGGTTTTTCAGGGTATTTTCTATATGTATCAACTATCTATACATGTCAAAAAAGAACCAATTATAAAATGTTTATGGAGTTTGTGCTATTTTGAGCCAAGGGAACCCCACTACAGAAGTCGTGCTTTCCGTATTATTACCTGACCTATCCAGAAAAGACAGTGAATTCACCTATCCACCTGGGGACTCGCACAAGCAGCTTTCCATATTGACTTCTTTGATATTCGTTATTTTTTAAGTGCGTAAGTTAGAAACGTAATTGAAAATTGTTTTTTCAAGATACACGGAAACAGAAATCGAGACAAATTTATGACCTTCTTTGATTAATTAGTTGGAAAGGCGTAATACCGAGGTACATTATCATTCTGCTTACACCTATTTACAATGTTTGATTTATTTACATTGTACATACCTTTACTAGCATTTCATGGGGTTTTATGTTAGTTTCCGTCATTGTCAGCACGACCCTAACCGGGACAATAGATAACAAACGAATTGTATCTAATTATAAGTGTCTTTTCATTAACGTTCACTCAGTCGTATCAACTAAAATTTTTATAATTGTTGACTGAAAAGATTTACTAAATTAAACGATACTTACCTTGGTTAAAGTTAACGTTTAATTTGAATTCTATGTAGACATAGAATTACTGAAGGTTTTAAACGAGATAGTATTGCGCAAATGCAACCTCGATTTTTATAGCTGAAAAATTTTGTGTTTGTAAAAAACAATATCATATCTCACATGGCCAAGTTGTGGAAAGGGTTGTGGCGCTTAAACCCTTAAAAATGGATAACAGGAAACACTCCAATGGCTGAAAATTATAATTACATGCCACAATCTGCTATGGAACTACACCTGAAGAACACGAATAAGACAAAAGACAAACGTAGACAACGATAGGAACTCGGGACAGCCGGACTTGGTACCGGCACTAGCAAAAGCCAGCAGTAGGGTTAAACCGGTCTATGGGTACCTAAACCTCCCCTTTATCTGTCCCGATTCCCTAAAGTATAATAAACATACGACTAAAACCCAATACAGGTAGACTACTAACTCCATGACTACAATGTCTACATAGAATTCAAATTAAACTTCAAATTTAACCAATGTAAGTATCGTTTAATTTAGTAATTCTATTACGTCCTAATTACTTCCGGTTTTAAACGAAATTTTAAAGCAAACACAATTTTGTTTTCATCATACAATTATTTTATATAACTCAAAAACACAATACACTTTCAGCAAAAGTTTCATCCTTTTTTATATGTTTGTCGTAATAAACAGCAAAAGTTTTCACATTTGAGCATCCTTGGATAATATTTCATCGATTGGAACACATTGTTTTTTTCTCTTTAGACACTGCGGCCGCACGAACACACGGTGTAAAGAGTAACATCTATTCCAGATCTAGCTTAACAAGTTTTATGCAACGTGCTATTGTACTTGATGTTACCGGTTTATACGGTTTTGCATAAATTAAAATCAATTGTTTGTATTTTCTCCAAACTGATCTTCTATTTAAATACTCTGTGATAACTGTAATTACATCCCAAGCTCCTTTGTTCTAACTGGGGTGATCTTAGTCGGATCACCCCAGCAATCTCACCAAAGTTAGAACAATGGATATTTTTACTTTTTTGTTTTTGTCAAGGCCAGATTTTGAGAATTGTTCAGTTGTTTTGGACTTTGTAAAATTTTACGATTTACTATCCATAAAAGATTTTAAGACTTTGAAAAATGACATTGCCCATAGTGGGCAACGTATATTTGTTCCGCCTAACAGAAGTTCCTTGGAAGAAATATCATAAACATTGATATTATATTTCTTCTTTTGGGAACATCAGTTATATAATGTTTATTCCGTTAGAAACTAATACTGTAATATTTGTTCCTTTGGAAAAGATATTCTATAATATGTCATCCTTTTGGAACAAATGATATGACAGAACTTTTGTTCCGTGACACTTCTACCTTACCTACTACACCACGAACTAGCTGGACATTTGGTGTTAAAAAATCGTATATAAAGAATCGTTGTTGGGCACAATAAGGATATGTATTATTATTATAGTATAGAATATTTATTTCATGACATTTTAAGCATGGAAATAATTCTTAAGAATGTGTATCGTCTTTCCTTAGCTTAATAAGCTGGGATGTAAATTAGTTATCACACTCGGACTTGGTGTGTCTGTATAAGCTCACCCTCCGGCCTCTGGCCGTCGGGGTGGTCTTATACAGACACACCGCGTCCCCGTGTGATAATTATTACAAACACACAATCTGCGACCTGGTGGATACGCCTTAAGTACAATAAGTGGATTATGAAATCCTGGTCTACTTTGTTTTATTATACTAGTTACACCAAATCACTTTTGTGTTTTTCCATGTCATCTTTGTTCAATCGTTGAATAGTTTGTACTCTAGCTGCATTAGTTAATGCTATTAGCAGAACTAGCTTGAATGTTAAATCTTTTGTAGATGAATTACTAACAGGTGACAGATTTGTCAAAAAAACGCAAAACAATGAAAACATCCCAAATATTTACATTTTAATGTACAATTGGGCGTAAGATAATACACCATGTATAAAACGAATAATCAATGGATGCTGTCCTACAAGGCAGCTATCGAAACACAATCCTAATGCCTAATGAGATCGTGATGTATTAATTGCACTGTAACTAAGTCCAGAATAAAAAAGCATAGTAAAAACATCCAACACATCATTTAATGTACATTGAATTTGACTAATCTGTCTTACACCACAAAAACCATTTTTTAATATATGTTTTGTATTGTTTTTGAGTGCTAGGTCTCATGATGCCAACAAAACTTTGGCAGTGTTTTTAGAAATAACTTGTTTTTCATATTTTTTCCGAGACACACGACAAGCTACTAAGTTCAGATCCTTTCTGGGCGGATGAAGAACTGCCTTGTCAATAGATTGTCCGTTTCTCGAAAAAATTATCGATGTCTCCACAAGTGACTGTAGGAGGTGCACAAACCAAGGTTGTGTCGGCCATAGTGGTCCTATGATTATCGCTTCTGCATCGTCGTGAAATATCTTCTTCACACACTGTGCCATCAAACTGAAAGAAGGAAAAATGTATGAATAAAAATTTCCCAAGTCTAAAGTAAAAGCGTTAACATACTCAGAGTGAGGGTCAGAACACTTGGAGTTGTGTGTTCAATCTGGAGGCAAATAAGTCATTTTCTGGCTCACCCCATAATTCACATAATTTTTGAAATTTATCTCTTTTTATTTGCCATTCTAATTGGTCATTAAATTGTCTAGACTGTACATCAGCTTCAATGAATCATTTCCCTGGTAAAAGGGTCGCTGTAATCCAAGTGTTATATTTGATACACCAAAACCAAATTGACTTTGAAATTTCATTGCATTGTAGTAATTTTACACCAAACAATTTGTTGATATAAGAAACTGCAGTTGTATTATCTGTCATAATTTACTGCATGGAACAAAGTGATCATTTTGGAGTATTTTAAGGCCAATTTATCTGCATTAATCGGCCTAGAAATTTGTGAACACTTCTGCAATATGTGACGACTGTTGTCAGAAACGAAAGTAGTACCCTTTTCTTGGTAGGTTTTGCATAAATGTCTTCCTACTGTTATTTTCTAGAAGCACAGCATCAAATTTCATACATCAAAACCATGAAAACAGCACACGATCAATAATTCTCCACGGACGAAATGTGGCGTACGGGGAGAAAAATCATGTTGCAGCTAGGGGATAATGAGTGAAAACATTATTTTAACGTTTTAATTGACAATTCATGCCTCGATATTAAGGTACTTTCATTCTTTCATGATACATAAACTTCACAGATCTTGTCTACAAATAGTGATAAAGCTGAAACTTCAACAAATAGTACAGTACACATCTGTGCTGGCCAAAAATCTGATTGTTGACATCTTATTATATCAAAAATTTGAAAATGTTTAAGACTTAGCAATAGGTTTATCTTCCCAATTCAAAACTCCTCCTTATGTCATGTTGGCTTTTTTAGTTGTTTGTTCCCTGTCAGCATTTTTACATCCTTTTGTTTTCGGTCTCCCAAATCACCCGCAAAGTAAGATGAGTTCTCGGCGAACGATTTAGGTTACCCGAGTTCGCATATAATTGGATTAGTCCGGTTGAATAATGTATAGGCTGGTTGGGAAAAATGTAAGCAAATTTCTGTTTTAAGTGACATTGGATAATGTTTTACCCCGGTTCAGAGTGATTTAGTCTCTGTTTTTGATATTTTAACATTTACCTTTACCTAAACACTGCTCAGCTTACTAGGGGTGCAAATGTTTAACTTGATTTGAATTGATGTGACATCATATGTCGAAATAGCAATATCTAGATATTAAATTTACGGTACGTTCGGTATTTATTTATGAACAAGATATACTGAAAGTTTTCGTGTAAGTCAATTTACGGTTCCATACAATATGCCACATAACCTCAATATTTCACATTACTGTGAAACAAATTGATATAATTCAGCTTTGGATGCAAGTTATTTTGATAAGGTAAGTTTTCGTCGTATTGTAATTACGTTTAGCTGACCTGAGCTTTTGCCTTCACTTTGCGACCGTCACTCTCCGTCGTCTATCTGGCGTTAACTTTTAATTTAGAGATCTCTTTTGAAACTACTGAGCCAATTGGAACCAAACTTGGCCACGATGGTCATTAGGCGGTCCCTCTTAAAAGTTGTTTTCGGGCTCTCAACTTATCCAAAATGGCCACCAGCGTAGAAAAATACATTGGACCCTATAGGGACAGATTTTCACAGATTTTCTCTGAAACGACTGAGCCAAATGGAACCAAGCTTTACCACAATAAACGTTTGGTGGTCCTTTGCAAAACAAGTTGATTTTCAGGTTGGCACCTTATCCAAGGTGCCCGCCAACTGAGAAAATAATTTAACATTAGAATTTAAAGAAAAGGCGTTTGGGGGTCGTCTACTCTGAAACAAACAAGCAAATAAGAACCAAACATGGTAATAATAGTCCCTCGGTGGTCACCATCAAAACTAAGTTTTTTTAGGTATTCTCTTTATCCAAAAAGTCTACATTAAATCCAAGGTTTACTTTATTTTGATACATAAAAAGCAAAAGATTATACAACAAAATTTTCTTACTTTTTAACTGTTCTTTCTTAAAACATAAAATTAATATAACAAACAGTACAACTTAAAAACACCGTAAAAGCTTGATTTTAGAAGAGAAAAAACAAATAGAAAATGAGATCAAAGGAAAATGTAGATTCTATTGGTCAATTTTGAATCTTTGTTTTGTTATAAAGATTCAAACCTTTTCAAAAATTTTACAGCAAATTGTGATTTTAAATAGTGGAACTTCTTCTGTTTGATACCCGGCCCAAGGTTCCCTATCCTCTTATATTTTTGTTTTATATAAATGACATAACTGATAATTTGGGAAATATCGCGAGATTATTTGGTGATGACACACTCTAAATAGTACTCCGGTAAAGACCTAAAAGTTGATATTTATGCAAAAGTCAATCATAACTTGTCTGAAAAGAAATGACTAGTTGATTACACCCCCATAAAAAAGCATTATTAATTTCAAACTTAGACTACCATGCATGTGCCTGTAATTATATTTGATAATAAAAAATTGAATATTTCCTAATATATATTACACAACTGCTCGATTATGCATGTGAAGTATGTAATCGGTTTCGAAAGGGAAATTGATCAGTTGGAAAATAGAACCTGCAGATGGAGCAAGAATCGCCACTGGCCTATCAAAGTTTGAAAGAAGGGAAGCTAAGCTCTTTATTTTGAAACTGGCTGGGAAACACTAGTGGAAAGACGCAAAAGCAACAAAAATAAGTGCTTTTTATAAAATGTATAATAAATTATGCCCTGAATATGACTGACTGACCTTTTAACCCCTCGAGTTTCAGAAAAATAGGTATAAATAACAAAATACCGAAGTGACTGTTAATTTATTTTCTGCATATGCGCATTTCGACAACTTATGTCTCATCAGTGCAGATAAATCCAAAACATTTGGAAGTCCATAACCCGAAAAACATGTAAAAGATGATAGAGAACAAATAACCAAAAGGGTCTAAATAGAAAAGCCAGAATTCAGCTAAGGACAGAGCTATGCATGAGGGAGAAACTCCTTAGTTTTAAACAAAATTTTGTAAAATTTAGATATTGCATATTTCAATAAAATCGGTTTTGCGAAATTGTATTTATTATTTTACGAAGGAACAAAATTTGGATTATCAAATAAATTCTTCGTTCCTTCTACAATTTTTTCTTTGAATGTTCTAGATATTTCTATACGAAATTACACACTCTTGCTGCATTTAAACCCAAACTAAAAACGCATTGTTTAAAACCACTGGGGTAGTTTAAGGGGGTCCAGAAAACTTAGTATACTACATAATAGGTTGCGTCATCAATGTACTCCCCTTAAAGCTGACTGGTTCACAGTTAAATTATTTCTCAATCCAGATTGTACTTGGAGGGCTACACATGAAGATTCAATTCACTAATTTTTTTGTGTGTCCCCTGTAACAAATCTAAAGAGAAATGTCCTTTTCTCTTTTTAGAAATATCAACTTAAATATCAAAACATTAATGTTTGGCAACGATGAAATGAATGAACAAATAAATGAATATGGAGTAAATGTACATTGGAGAAAATTCCTATTAATGCATGGCAAGATTAAGCAAATGGAACAACGCTTTCATTGTTGCATTGTTATTCATTCTGAAGTCACCATGATGCCTTCAACAAAGAGCAAACACTCCACCTCATAGTAATACACGTATTAGATCTAAAATGGCCAACAGCTTAGAATATAGTTCAACTTTTTGTTAATCAAGTCTATTGTTGACATCGTCGGTATTGTCGACGTAGCCTTAGTCGGAAGAAGTTCATATGACAAAAAATCTATTCAGCCAAGAGAGATATCGTAAATCTACTGCACTAACGAACTGGAAACACCCTACAAAAAGTTGTTTTTCAGGTTTGCATCTTATTCAAGATGGCTACCAGCGGGAAATATAGCTAACATTAAATTGTGACCTTATGGGAAAATTTTCAAAGATCCTTTTCTCTGAAACTAATGAACTAATAAGAACTTAAGTGGACCATAATAGTCTTTAGGTGATCATCTGCAAAAAGTTTTTTTTCAAATATGAAAAAGAAAGGAAATGGGGTAAATGTCAAGGAGACAACATCCCATATCCAGGTTAAAACAACCCAAAACAAAGCATCTAGGAGTAGTTGATATGGGAAAAAGCCGTAGGTTTTTGAAAACATGTTTTCAAAAACCTACGGCTTTTTCCCATATCAACTACTATCTACGGGACTAACGAGAATAAACAAACATGTAAGATTTGTTATTCACTACAGTAGAGACGGGTAGAACGGGCTAGATTCTTAGTTCACTCACATTTTTTACGTTGCTTGCGGTTTTAGCATCTCATAAGTAAAACAAAAATCTTGTAGGTTTACTCTTTTTCCAACGCTCAAGACTCTTGTTTAACCTGTTTAAGACACTGCTTATAAACTCTATCATTTTTTATATAAGAAAGAAAATTAATAATCCAGTAATAAAAAATGTTTAGAGGAACACAGTTCTGTGATAGATATGAGTATTGTAACTTTTTACTAGATACTCCTATAGTGTCTCCACAAAATGGTCAACAACAAACAAAAACGGACTGCAAATTTAGCATAAATGATAAGGCTTCGTTTTATGACTGGTATAATGGGTATTTTTTAATCAAGTTTAAAGTAAATAAATTAGCTGACGGAACAGCACCGGACAACGACACAGTATCTGTTATTTCAGATGTAACAAATTTTCTTAGTCAAATGACAGTCCTCCAAAGCGGAAAAACAGTTTACGACTGTAATAATTTATCTCTAGCAAATCACGTCAAATCATTGCTTACACTTTCAGATGGTTATGTTAACAGCTTAGGCAAAAACAGCTTTATTTACCCTGATAATGTCGCAATCGCTGATGATACTAATACAGGGTTTAAGGCGAGAACAGCTTTAACTAACGCACGAGCAGAAGTAACAGCAGAAATACCACTAAATAGATTTTCGTTCTTCGCCTCGTTGGAACAAAATCTTTTACCCCCGGCACAGATGGGAATAACGGTAATGATAAACAACGACAATTATTTATTATACAAGGCTGCTGCTGCTGATGACGGTAGAGTTGTAATTACACATTTTGAACTTTGGTTACCCAGTCTAAATTAAATTCTGTTGGTTTAACGGATGTGTTACAAAATTACATGAAACCAAGACGATGGACATACTTAAGAGAATCCATTCACACTAATATCTCGAGTCAATCTGTTGAAGGGTCGTTTCGTATTACAACAGGAATAAAACACCCGAAACACGTAATTGTGTTTTTACAAAGAAACGGGAAGAATAATGATCAACTCCAAAATCCTCTGTTACTCGACACTTTCAAAGTAAATGCAGCAAACACAAATTGTACCCTCCTGACAGCTAGATTAGAGGTTGGCGCCGGCACGTTTTACCCGGAAACGGGATATAGTTCGAATCAAATCAGCAGAATCTTCAGAGATGCCTGTAATTTTAAACCTAACGCAAGCAACGACTATGACACCGGGAATATGCTTACCCTTAGCAACTTCGGCTCGTTGTATGGATTAATCTATTTTGATTTGACTTACGTAGACGAATCGGTGAGTATGGACAATACATCTTTGACGTTACATTACAGACTAAACATTCCCCCAGCCGCTCCTTATCAAATCTTTGCCCTTGTACTGAACGAAGAAGATATAATTTTAGAC
>MJUU01012388.1:67364-77842 GCA_002080025.1 Modiolus philippinarum | reverse complement strand
CTTCCGGAGCACCTGATGTCACTCCCGGTTTTCATGGGAATTCACACTGTGAGTGCCTTAGTTCTTAATGTTATCTTTTTGTTTCCGTGCATTGTTCTTTGTTTTTATCTGTTACCGTTTTTGCCATGTCTTTGGACTTCGATTTTTGTAGTCATCGCTTCCCTTGTTCCTTCGGTATTCTACTGCCGTTGTTTTATTGAATTATCTCCCTTGCATAATTTCTGTGTTCTGTAAATCCAGCAACAGATTTAAAGCTTGTGTGTTTAAGTTCACGTTTTTGTAATGAAAATGTTGTAAAAGTGACAACTAAAGGAATAAAAATTTTAAATATCTTAGAATTTCCTTTACATTTTAAATAACTATTTTGCTAAATTTCTTAATGAATGAAACCTAAATGAACAAGTATTAAACAAAAAATGGCGGAATAATACCACTGAGACTCACAAGTCCCGTTGTCTTCCTGTTTGTAAATCTGAGCGGGAGGACAGCGTGAAAAAAGATCGGCAGAAAATAGAGGAGGGCGAAAGAATGAATAAAGACACCCACATGTCCGCACTCTCATATCTGTAACATGAAACAAAAATAAATTCTCTGTAATGACAACTTTCAAATTCCCTGAGTCAGCTCCCCTTCTAAAAATAAGCAGCTATCAGGTCTATGTTTTAACATAGAATGTAACGGACGGGTTACAGAAAAAAATTGTTTTAATTTCCGAATCATGTTTTGGTAAAACCACTTGGATATAACGTTGACACAAAATCAAGATATTATATGTTATTTGGAAATCTTAACATGGGATACGGGTTCATATTCCCTGTCTGTGTTTTATATCCCCCGTTTTCTCGATCTTACTTCAGTATTCGTTTGCCGATGTAACTTAGCCGTCAGGCGAAGGGGATATATGGCACAGACAGGGAATATTAACCCGTATCCCATGTGAAGTCCGAATAACTATTATATTCTGCTAGAAATGCTTTTTTTAAAGTGTTTAAAATTGTGATTTTGCTACCACGGGGATACGGTCTCATATCCCCTGTCAAGGTAACCAATCAAATCCCAGGATTTTATCTGGATATTTCACTTCAGCAGAATATAATCAAATATGCCTTTCATTACGGTCACCAGTCCAATTAAGATTGTACAGGGGTACTGCAAATTGAATCCAGTGATCAGAGAGTAGGACAGTGACTAAATGAACATCTGTACAAAAGCTGCAAAAAGTGGTCAATAAAATGTCAATGGTAAATAGCCTTAATGTCACAAATGTATACAATCCCTGATAAAATAAAAAAATGTCCAGAAATATAAAAGAAACCAACACTGAAGAAAACGCAATACAAAACGACAATACGGTTAGTGATGAATGAAAAGGACAAATAAACCTGGAAGTAAAAAATACAATAAAGCAATAAAACCTACAACGGGTGAAAATATGCCAAAAAACCATAAACACAACAAAAACCAAAAGAAATTAAACGTAAATTGAAAATTAAAAGTCATCAGTATATCTAGCACATTATTCCACACAGCTTATAATTTGCTACGATTGTATGTATAATGCCTACAAATAAAAACAGACATCTTTCAGCCAAGATAGGTTTTATTACAAGACTCGATTTAGCCGACAGTTTAGCGGCGAGCACTCTTTGACCCATCTTTTTAAATTATGTGTTGTCATATTCTTTTCTTTTTCAAGATCGTGGTCTTTGAGTTAGTAGTCTAACAGTGTTGGGTTTATTCGTTTGTCTTTAATACTATAGGGAAACGGGATAGAGATAGGAAGGTTTGGGTACCCATAAACCAGTTAAATCCTACCGCTGACTTTTGCTACTGCCGGTACCAAGTCCGGCTATCCTGAATTACTATCGTTATTGACGTTTGTCTTTTCTCTTTCATTTGTGTTTTTCTGGTACAGTTTGCTTGCTTGTGAATTGTGGAATGAGATTTTGCTTTTCGGCCATTTTGGGTGATCTCTGTTATCTTTTGTAACCAAATTTGAGCAAGTGCTTGACGTTATTGCAGATGTGTCTTACACTTGAATTGATACTTATAACGCATTCACCTACATTATCCTTTGAGGAAAAGCGAATAAAAGAACAGCATTAAATTGTGTTTCATTAGGTATGTAGTGCTGTAAGTTAATTGACCAAATATATATCATATGTGTTCCCATGCGATGTAAATTCATCATTTTGCAATAATTTTCGTCCAAATACATCGACCAGGGGCTCCATCTTCAGAGCTGTCGGGCGCGTCCAACGGGTAAGGGAATGTCCTGTCTATGTGAGGTACTCAAGTCTTGCTACGGAAACCATGGCCGCGAACAATTGTAGACGAAATGTGTCTAGAAACAACCACGCACCACTCAGTATAAAGAACATTACTATATTTTTAAGGATAGCAAACTCACGCGGGAGGCATATAGAAATCTTAATTTCCTGCCCCAACCTATTTCTCGCCTCTTCCAAAGCTTAATTTCCTGCCCCTACCCATTTCTCCCCTTTTCCAGTAGCAGTCAACAAACGTCATGAACGTTGCCCGGTTGTCTCTTCCACCTTTGTTTCTTTTCTTCTTTAACTTTTAACTTTTTTATATTAACTTAATTTTTGTCATACTGATATGTCTGAAATGTCGCTCATTGGACGTAAAACTCTAACTAATCAAACAATCAACCAACTACATCGGCAAACGAATACTGATGCTAAAAAGCAGAAAGCGGAAAATCTAAATAAAAAATCCAAAATGTCACAAAATACAAAAATACCGAAGTTGCAGAAAACAAAGAGTAGATTTCAATATGCTGTACACCTGTTTCAAGTAGTAACCTCTCATCAGCAGCATTAAAATCAATAATATGGAAAGCCATAATTCAAAAGAAGTCAAAAATGAAGTACTCATTGCCATATAACATCGAAATAGGAGGCCAAATCCAGTACCAAGGACATCTACTGAGTGCCAAGCAAGGAATGGAGCCTTGGTATTTTAAGGGGTTTGAATTTTGATAAAAACAGAAAATTTCAATAAAACGCAAGGTAAATTTTTCATGTCAGACAGGTCTGACTATTGGGCTGGTGAATACCCTCGGGGACCTCTGGCCCGCCAGCAGTGGCATCGACCCATTGGTTTCAAAATAGAAAAAATACCGAAGTTGCAGAAAACAAACAGTAAATTTCGTTATGCTGTACACTTGTTTCAAGGAGTAACCTCTCATCAGCAGCATTAAAATCAAATAATATGGAAATGTAACAAAGGGGATCACAGGAAACATCTACAAATACAGTCACATGCCACAATCTGAGCGGGAACTACACAGGAAAAACACAAACCAGACAAAGGACAAACGTAAACAACGATAGGAACTCGGGACAGCCAGACTTGGTACCGGCACTAGCAAAAGTCAGCGGTATGGTTAAACCGGTATATGGGTACCCAAACCTCCTCTTTATCTGTCCCGTTTCCATATAGTATAATAAACATACGAATAAAACCCAATACACGTAGACTACGAACTCCATGACCACCATCTTGAAAGGAAAGAAAATGACGTAATTTCGAAAGATGAATCAAGGGGCGTTCGCCGCTAAACTGCCGGCTAGCTCAAGGAGCCTAGTCTGCTGGTAAAACACAGTTGTACTGCGGAAGAAAAATCAAACTCAAAACTTCCCGAACGGTTTGGTCAAGAAAAATCATATATTTCAGTAGACATCGGCAGTATAAGTGAGAGGCCAGTATGTGGGTAAAATATTCAGGTCACTAGATCTCAAAGCTAATTTTACGGATGCAAGCGGAGTATCTTGTCGATATCCCCTATTTCGTAATGAATGTAAGTTAAATCTCAGCTTTTCTGGATCTTTAATAAATTTTTGGCCTTTTTTATCAACATTTCCGTAAAAGCGAGGATTACAAATGCCCATAGTAATAAGCTTTTTGCGAGAAACGCCATATTTATATATTAAATATTCATATCTATAATAAATTTTCTTAAAAGTATTCAACAACTTATGAAATCTGTAACCCTGTTGTAAAAGTTGCTGTGATAGTAAGGTTACGTTCATTAAAATCGTCAAGAGTAGAACAAACGCGTGCGAATCGTCCTAGTTGAGAAATATACACTCCGTAGGATGGCGCTAGAGGAATGTCGCCGTCAAGGAAAGGGAAATTGGTAATAGTGATATCAAAATCATTCCTTTATCATATATTTTACCAGCGTCAATAATGATAGTTAGATCCAGAAAAGGGCAGTATTTTGAGTCATTGTTAGCTTTACTTAATTTCATATCTTCTGGGTAAATGATGTCTACATAATCTAAAGACTGGGGATTGATTGTCAATAGTAAGGATATCGTCAATATATCATTGAAAATAGAAATAAGTTTATCACTGTTTGGTATGGATCCATTTTGAAGTTTTTTCATGAAATCTCGTTCGAAATAGAACAGAAAAAGATCTGCAATGAAAGGTGCACAATTTGTACCCATGGGAATACCTATGACCTGTTGATAAATAGTGTTGCTTAAACGAACAAGAATGTTGTCTAGCAATAGATTGAGTGCATTGATCCTATCATCACATGTCCAGGAACAATGATTATTGTAGGTAATATTAAAGAAGAATCCTTGTTTTTTTGTAAGATCAAATGAACTGGACACCAGAAAATTTATAGACCATTTAATGAGTTACCCCAATTTGGATTTAATGCAATTATTAATTATTAGCCAAAAACCATAATCCAAAAGTAGTCAAAAGAGAAGTAATCATTTAAAATAAAATCGAAACAGGAGTCCAAATCCAGTACCAAGGACATCTACCGAGTTCCATACAAGGAATGAAGCCTCAATATTTTAAGGAGTTTGAATTTTGATAAAAACAGTAAATTTTTTATAAAACGCAAGTTAAATTTTTCATGTCAATCAAATTTGACTATTGGGTTTTTGAATACCCTCGCGGACCTCTGGTCCACCAGCAGTGGCATCGACCCAATGGTTTCAAAATACGAAAATACCGAAATTGCAGAAAACAAACAGTAAATTTCGTTATGCTGTACATGTGTCATAGGGAGTAACCTCTCATCAGCAGCATTATAATCAAAAAATATGGAAAGCCATTATCCAAAAGTAGTCACAAAAGAAGCACTCATTACCAAATAACATCGAATAGGCCAAATCAAGTACATCTACCGAGTGCCATACAAGGAATGAAGCCTTAGTTTTTAAAGGGTTTGAATTTTGATAAAGACAATAATTTCAATAAAACACAAGGTAAATTTTTCATGTCAGATAAGTCTGACTATTGGGCTGGTGAATACCCTCGAGACCTTTAGTCCACCAGCAGTGGCAGAGGCGCAATGGTTTCGAAATAAAAAATATTGAAGTTGCAGAAAACAGTAAATTTCGTTATGCTGTACACGTGTTTCAAGGAGTAACCTCTCATCAGCAGCATTAAAATCAAATAATATGGAAAGCCATTATCCAAAAGTAGTATATAAAGAAGTACTCATTACCAAATAATATCGAAATAGAAGGCCAAATCCAGTACCAAGGGCATCTACCGAGTGCCATACAAGGAATGGAGCCTTAGTATTTTAAAGGGTTCGAATTCTGATAAAAACAGTAAATTTCAATAAAATGCCAGGTAAATTTTTCATGTCACACAAGTATGACTATTGGGCTGGTGAATACCCTCGGGGACCTCTCTAGGATATTCTCCAGATATAGCCATAGTTATATTATAATCATTAACATTATTTTTTTGATATTTTCATTTGATAGTAAATATTTAAAAATTAGTTCTGAAATCAGAAGATAAGAATGTTCAATGGAGTTTTCTTTTTTATTTTTATAAATCTTTTTAAAATAAAGCTATTATAAATCTTTTGAATTTTAGTAAGCGTTTTCCTCTAAATTTCAACCAATGTTTCTCTGAACAAAACAGTTTCAGTATCTATACCAGTGGGTACAACATCCACCCAGAAAATGTGGTATCATACGGAGCTTTAAAACCATCAATTACGCCACTGTATATAAACACTTTGACCTTTTGTGACCTGTAAGTAATAAAGTAAGATTGTATTATGAATCAAATATTGATGATATTGAGCACATACGACGTTTAAATCTATACGGAGCAGGCATGAGGTAATGCATAGCAATTAATATTTTCAAGTAATTCAATGTAATTTGTAATGCACCATTTGTTCATTTTTGTTTATCTGTTTTGTCTTTGTCACACTGTCTCAATTCGTGTTGGATGTGAGTTGCCGTGATTTTGGATTTATGATTTAAGAATTCCCCTTTCCTCGTTCTTTCTTCGGTATTCGTTTGCCGATGTATTTTGTAATACTCTCATTGGTAATTCAATGCACTTACATCATAAAATTAAGTGTTATTAATGTATTAAAGTGTATTTCTTTCTCCCAATATACTATATAGACAGCATAAAATTAATAATTTGACTGTTGGAAGTAATGCCACAATAGACAATATCAACTTTGTAACTGGGCGGGTCAACATCGAAATTAAAGAAATTTAACTTAAACTTCAGAATGTTTGCTGGTCATGTTTTTGTATGTCTTTCTCATATATATTTTCTCACTCATCGGAAAGCTTTAGAGGTTTTGTGCCCACGGACCCCGTATTTTTTTTCATTTTATACATTTTTCAGAATGTTATTTTAACGTATTCATTTTGACAACTTTTTACACATCTTCGCTAGCCAAGGGGAACGATCCGATCATCTCCTCTTCACCTGGTGAAGAGGAAATGATCGGATCGTAACCCTTGGCTAGCGAAGATGCTTTTTACATGGATAAACATTATTACATTTATTAAGTTGTTAGTTTAAACATATTTTTATTTCAATTCATTACACATATACAAACATACATCATACATAAAAAGCATAACAATAAATTAGGATTCAAAAACAAGCTGGAATCAGCTTATATAAATCTATCTCCTTTAAAAGACGACTTTAGTAAATATTCATAAGTGTAATAAGCATGCAAGTGATGTTCACATAAAGTAGTTATGACATTAGAAGGAAAAGGATACAAAAAAAGAAAAAAAAATGTTCTATTATTCGTTACATATTTTCAGACTTTGATGATAGTTTAAGAATAATCAAACAAACCTGCAGAACAACAAGCTGTGATGAACTACCATAATCATAATTGTAGTCCTCTACTACCTTCAACAACTAATTCTGTAATCATCCATTTCATTCTTACCCCTATCGTCCACGTGAACACATAAACATCGGTCTCTGGAGCTATATATACGCCACTACTTTCATGGTTAGCTCCAGACATATCTGTATACTCCTAGAAATGTGATTCGGTGTATTCATAAAATGACTAAAAATGAACATTTATTATTTCTGACTTTTAATACCTGTTTTGATTTTACCCAGGATTTGCTCACTGTTAGTGTGATAGGCATCTTATACAGAGCAGGATGATTTTGCCATTCCGGAGCACCTGACGTCACTCTTGGTTTTTAGTCTAGTTTACACTGTGATCATTTAAATTTAGCATAATATGTTTGTGATTTTTATTTATGGTTTGTATAAGTTATTCCGATGTATATTTATCTCTGATTTGACTTTTCTCTAACTTCGATTTATGTGCCTGGCGTGTATTTTATTTCTTCAGCTTTCTACTACGTTTGTCTTTTATCTAAAATGCACGATTTCAGTAAGCATTATTTTTAATTGAATGCAACTTATTTCTGGCTTTTAATATTATTTTCACCTGTTACATTGACAAAAATAATAGATAGTTCAATTTATAAAAAATGATAGTAAAAAATAATCTTGAATGTTTAAGTCTCTAATTTTTTCAGCATATTTTATTCAAAATATTTCACATTCTAAAAATAATATTCTCGTCTGTTTTAAAAGTAAACAAAATATACCTTACAGTCAATAAAGAGTTTAATTTCACAGAAATATTTCATGTTTTGGATGAACAAAAAAGTCCTATGTCTATTCTCTTTCTCATAATATTTCTTTCATATACTATCGGGTGGGTATTATGCAGAAGTTTGAACATTTGTTTAGATTAAATGTGTTCATCCATCTCCCTTAATGAGAAAAGAACGATCGCTTTTGTATTTACAAAACTTTGCACATGCAACTTATAACGACAGGGACGCGATCAATATTTGTCAAGATGGTTGTATTGTTGATGGCAATTTTTGTTTCTGACGCTGCGGTTATTTATAGACTGGAAGGAGAGTACGTTATAATTACAATGTGTGAAGGGCTATCACGAAGCCATCAGGTGTCTTTGTACACGAAACTTTTACTTCTCGGCAACTAGTAATGTTTTTTTTGCCCACACAAGCCCCTCAACCATTTTGTAAAATAGAGTAGCTATTGTTGTTTCCTTCGATCGTCGATTGGCTTTAGTTTGAGGAATATTTTTGTTTCACAGTGTACATTGTATTTCAATATGTAATCTTTTCTTATGAGGAGGGCTGTTCTTTGTCAAAGTATAATTCCCATATGACGGTTATATATTCAAGAATAGAAAGTACTATGACTAGCCAGGCCGCCCCTCTACACTCTTGTAGGCAGTGTCAAACTTTTGAGGAAACCCAATGCACAACTTGCTTTGTCTACGATGTTTCTTATGTTCCCATTCCATTGCAAGTCATCAGATATGTTTCACCCTAGATAAGGAGTACACTTAACTTACCATTTATTGATGTTTGCATTTATTCCTTAGTTTTCCATTTTCACAATTATTTGTATACCTATATGTACTTGTTCATGCGATTATATCTCATGTGTATACTTTATTTACAACTATTATTTAAATTTATGTAAATTCTAAAACCCAAGGTTTAACTCCCGCCATGGTAGTTTTGTCCTTAGCTGTATTTGATATTACTGATTCGGATTTCGTTTGGTTTTTTGCTTTTAAACAATTATTGAAATTGTGGATTTCCTATGTTTGGGTTCTAGCGCTGCTGATGAGGAATTAATCTCCGAAATGGCCATACAGCTCATTAAAATTAATTGCAGTTGGAGTAAACATATGTGTTATGGCCTCATGTTCATTTTCTCTAATTTTAGTTTGTACAGCGATTTTTTAATAGAGCAAAAGCACTGTCCCAAAAGTTGCTTATAGTCAGGGATTTGTTCAGCCTTTGTTGCTTTCACCCCTCCAGAAATTTTATGACCGTCACCATGATATCTTTGACAGATATGACGTGTCTGTGTCCCAAATGAAAACGAACATTTTCAGCTAGATTTCACGGATTTGACATAACCGGTTTTGACTCAACCCTGGATTGACTCACTGATAGTGTGACGGGTGCCGCTAGCGGAGCAGGACATGCTTACCCTTCCGGAGCACCTGATGTCACTCCCGGTTTTCATGGGAGTTCACACTATGAGTGCCTTAGTTTTTAATGTCGTCCGTGCTTGCAGCTATCTCACGTCCTTGTTTTGTCTTTGTTTTTTCTCTGTTGCCGTTTTTTGCCATGTCTTCGAAATTCGATTTTTGTAGTCTTCGCTTCCCTTGTTCCTTCGGTATTCTACTGCCGTTGTTTCTCCATATCCTTTCATAAAAAAATGTTTTGAATTGATGTAATGTCGCACGAGATTTTTAGTTGTTTTTAGCAGCTAAGTTGGACGTGAGTAGCCAAACCGAAAGCCATTGTTTAGCGTAGTTAGTATTTTGTTTTTCTCCAGGTGTGTCAAAATATGCTTACAGATTATGTGTTCTAGCAGTTTGCAGTAAACACAGGTCGATTAGAGTGGTTTGCAGTTATGTTACTGGTGAATATCACATAGTTAAGTAAAAATATTGAAAGGAATTACACTTTATAGGTCACACTGTCTGCTGAATCAGATCCTGAGTGGCACCAAAACTCTATCTGGCGTTCTACTCTATTTGAGGTTACCTGGTTTAACAGGTAAGCATCCTTACTATCTGATAGTATGACAGGAACTGGATAGCGGTGGTCGAATAATCTTTTGGTGTTTAGACGGTCAAGGACTTTTTGTTGTTTATTAAGTGACCCAAGTTGATATCTGGCAGAAGAACAAAGTAGTATGTTCGGGATGGACGTTTAAGTTGCCATTTCGTATGATGGTATTAAGCAATGATAAATTAGTTTGTTGCAGTTTACGGTTAATTGTTAACAATTGTAATCATTGTTTTTTACTTTGGTATTTATCGTATTTTTAACATTTTTGGTAAAATTTGCCAGTACTAATCAGATAAACGAAGACGATTACGAATTATTTGAAAATAAATGCAGGTGGAAATTTGTTTCTGTTGTTACTGATCTGATGCGAATTTCCATGGTGGTCCTCAAAGACCTAATTTTACCACCATAATAATACTTCATTCACATGAAGAACACAACTGTTTGATATGTTCTACTATTTCACGAAGGAATAATTGCATCATTTTATCAAAAGCAAGTTTTATATGTATTTGCTTTCAAGAAAATTTGACAACTTCTCCA
>MJUU01012388.1:33902-67078 GCA_002080025.1 Modiolus philippinarum | reverse complement strand
GGTCGATTAGAGTGGTTTGCAGTTATGTTACTGGTGAATATCACATATAACAAGCTTACCTTTCTTGTGAATGTGTCGTGGACTTGAGTTCGGCTGTGTTCCTATGTTAAATCAAGTAAAGATTGGCGTACGATTCGGTGTGTAGCCCCTTGGTTTGACTTCTAGTTTATTCTTGTCAATATTTGAGATCGCTTACAAGTCATGATTACATGTTTTTGCTCCCATTGTTATCCTTTCCGAAAGTAGCTTATTATTTTTTATATCGCTTTTATTTCTATGTGGCATTTAGTATGATTCTATGTTTAGGTGATTTGCTATTTCTTAATTTGATTGTGCACCATTCTATTTCACACTTTGATTTCTGAGCTCTACATGGATTTCGACGAAGACACCAATCCCAAAGAGTGCCTCCGTCTTCCTGTATTTTTTGTCATTTTTGAATACGCCTGCTGAGTAATTTGAATCTTTTGGTTTTTATTGTGATATAAAGATTCTCATTAGGTGAAGTTTACAGCAAACAAAATATTTACTGCAAAAGGGAAATAATTCGCGGGAAACGTGTCAATTTATTATGACGTCAAAATGAAAAGGATGAGAAAAGAACTTCCGGCATAAAAATGAAGTCATTTTTTTACATCTAACTCGATTTTCGCAAATCTAACGCGCCGTATATAAGTGTCGATTTACCTTAAGGATGTACTCTTCTGAGGAGCCAAAATTATAAAGTATAAAACTTTTTTCAATCCTTGATTTTTGCAAATTTTCTTACCCTGTAAATTCAATATATAAAAAAAATTCATAGGTTGCTGTATTAATTATTTTGCTGCAGATGTTTGAAAGTGACCAATTTTAGCACTTTTGCTCATTTTTAGGCATTTTTCCAATTTTTGGACTATTTTCATGGAAAAAGATCTAGCGTAGAGTATTAAACTTTTTCTCATACTTTCTGAAAATCTGTAAATAGAAGGAATGAACAAATTCAGCCCCCAAAAATCATATGTTGGTGTTGATATAAAAAAGTTCTGTCCCATTTTCATGCTTTTTAGGGTCAATTTCAACATTTCCATATTCCCTAGAAATGCAGATTTTCTAAAAATTTTCCAGCAGCTAATTATTTAACCTTCATTTGTTTTGTGATTTTTTTATTCCAATAATATATAACACTATTTTTAAAAAAGCAAAAATAATTTTTAAGTGCATATTTTTTTTCATAAAATGCCTTTTTTTAACCCAAACCCTATTTTATGAAAATTCCACATGAATCCAACAGCCAATTAGAGCATAAATCTTCAATTTAAGATTACTCTGAATCTATTCGATAGAAATGAATAATTTTTGACACAATTTAAAGATAAACATATTTTTTTGTAATTCGATGCTATTGTACATAAAATATAAATAATTTTAAAATTATTTACAAACGAGATTTAAACGAGAGTTCTCAGTGTCCTGACAATACATTGTAATGTATTTGACCTATAAAGTGTAATTCCTTTCAATATTTTTACTTAACTAGGTCACACTGTCTGCTGAATCAGATCCTATGTGGCACCAAAACTCTATCTGGCGTTCTACTCTATTCGAGGTTACCTGGTTTAACAGGTAAGCATCCTTACTATCTGATAGTATGACAGGAACTGGATAGTGGTGGTCGAATAATCTTTTGGTGTTTAGACGGTCAAGGACTTTTTGACCCAAGTTGATATCGGGCAGAAGAACAAAGTAGTATGTTCGGGATGGACGTCGTATGATGGTATTAAGCAATGATAAATTAGTTTGTTGCAGTTTACGGTTAATTGTTAACAATTGTAATCATTGTTTTTAACTTTGGTATTTATCGTATTTTTAACATTTTTGGTAAAATTTGCCAGTACTAATCAGATAAACGAAGACGATTACGAATTATTTGAAAATAAATGCAGGTGGAAATTTGTTTCTGTTGTTACTGATCTGATGCGAATTTCCATGGTGATCCTCAAAGACCTAATTTTACCACCATAATAATACTTCATTCACATGAAGAACACAACTGTTTGAAATGTTCTACTATTTCACGAAGGAATAATTGCATCATTTTATCAAAAGCAAGTTTTATATGTATTTGCTTTCAAGAAAATTTGACAACTTCTCCAATGCATTTACTGTCAATTCTCGTAAAAAAAAGAATCACATTTTTAATTTCTTCTTCTTTCCCAAAAACTTAAAAAAAGACATGTGTAGTAATTGTAGTCCTTGATAACCGTCATACCTTTGCAACTCAAACTTAACCTCTATCTCAAAAAGATTTCGAAATAAAAGTAAACACGTATAAAAATTGTGAAAATTCAAAGAAAAAGGGGCTAAATCCCTTATATGGGTAGCCAGATTTTCTTCAGAATTTTAGATCTTATCATGCTGACCATTTTTGTAATTTAAACTGTACATTGTATTTCTGTCTACTATTATTTTCAATATATAAGACAAAACGTAGGGAAAAAACAGAAATTTTGCTTAAAGTGACAGTAACTCCAAGACCAGTTATAGGGTATTGTCCGTAATGGTTTTTTGGGTTATTTGCAAAAAAAAAAGCAATTTACCCCTTTGTTCCATTTTAAGTATTTATTATTTGTTATCTTTTTATTTTTGTCTAAAATTGCTAAACTTTGAAGAACAAAATTCATAAAAACTTTGAATATTCAGCTTGTTTTATTTGTTTTCTACCTTATTTAAATTAATATACATTTTTTTCTGAAATAACTGAAACTGTTCTACCAATCATTACAATTGCTTTTCAGAGAAACTTCCAGAAATTAGTATATATTTATCCTTATACATGACCCGGCTCCTGAATCGGTTTCCAGGGACTCCGGCTAGAGAGTTGCCGGGCGCGTCCCCATTTGTTGGATAGGGGAATGCCTGTCTATGCGGGGTTGTCAGGTTATAGTACTGAAAGCTTGACCGCGAACCATTGTAGCCAAACTGTGTGGAGAAACGCCAAGCTCCATGCAGTATAAAGAACACTTCTTTATTGTCTAAAGAGAGCAGAGTCACCGGGACTCGTATAGAAGGCAAAATTTTCTGCCCCTACCCATTTCTCTCCTTTTCCAGTGGCAATCAAAACTCGTCCCGGTTGTCCCTTCCACCTTTGTTTCTTTCTTCTCTTACTTATATTTTTTAATTGATGAACTTGTTCTCGTCCTGATATAGCTGAAATATTGCTCACTTGACGTTAAACTCTAACTAATTAATCAATCCATATACACGAGGAAGAGACCACTACATCACTAAGTTATGATCGAATGTATTACAGTTAGTTATATAAAATCCAAACAAGACAGTATAGCTATAAATAGGGCACATGTTTTCTTGTTTTCAAAAACGATTTAATTTTTTATAACCTGCGTAACCATATATGGTATATTTAAAATTTCACGGCGATACCCTCTAGGCAACTGTGTGACATTTAGTTTGTGCATCACTTAATTTTTTGAATAAATAGTTGTATTTGGAAGACGAACTCTATTATTTTGGTAAATCGTCCGACAATATCAACTAATACAATTATTTACCGTTAACTTATTTATTATAGTGTTGATTTTATAGAATGAGTATTCACAACATCATCATCTTTAGTACGGTATAGGGAAGATTTAATTATTTTGGTATTTCATCGCTTGTTGTAGATTTATGATGCGATTAAAAAGTAATTTTCCTGAGAAATCACCACTCGAAAAAAGATACAAGATATTTTGCATCATTATCACATCAAATATGTATAATTAAATGTTTGACATCCCCCAGCGGACTATATATTGTTGCACAGTATTAAAAGTGTGAACAGGAGAAGAACATTCGTTTTGGTGATTAGATTTGCTTGGTGTGAATATTGTATGCAAATGAGAAAAAAGTAATAACTGCAGATAATAGAAATGAGGTAAGATTTTTGACACTTTTTAAGAAAAAAAAACTTTACAAAATGCACATCATCAAAATAAAAGCGTAGACCAATGTTTGCCCAAAAAACATTTTATTCCATAAAATTATCTTTTACATTTTTTTAGAAAAAAAATACTTTGAAAAATGCACATCATAAAAATAAAAGCGTAAAAGTTACGAAGTCACTTTACCGCCGAGTGATAAACTGGAAATCACTAAAAGAGATCGTACTGAACTTAGCTACGGCTTTCTGACTTTACAAACTTAGGATTTGTACAGGTCGTTCAACAGTTTGCGCTTTTTTCTTAAAAAGGTTTCTTTCTTGTTTTTTCTTATTTTTGTACCATTATTAGTTTTCCATTCATTCTATTGTTTAATTTTAATTACATTATTGTTAAACGTAATTGTTACAAGTTTAAAACTTAGATAGCTTCCAAATCAAATTATAGATTACAACTCAAAAACATATTATTAAATGCATCTAATTTAAAATGGAAGCATGTAAGATACAATATCATCAAAAATAAAAACATAAATATGGTGCATAATTAGAGGAAATTACTATGTGATATAGCTTGAAAACGTTACATGAAAGCTGTTTTTTTACAGGAATTTGTGATTTTTGGTATATATATATATATTTGTAAATATCATGTTTTCGATGTCTCGACTTAAAATGGCAACTCTGATTTTGGTGCCAAATGAAAAAATCTTTTTTGAATTTTATAGAAAAAAGAAGGGAAATGGGGAATGTGTCAAAGAGACAACGACCCAGAGGGGAGTAATAACAACTAAAAGCCAGCATAAGATCTTCAATGAACGGTGAGAAAACCCCACACCCATCGGCAGGTCGGGGTTGGAGTATGTTTGGAAACAGAAATAGTGTTTATATATGCAGTTTGGTGCAGTTAAAATCTAAAACTTCTTTTTTTTTCAATGAAACATTGTCATCATTTTTTGTATTCAAATTATGAAAACAAAGCCTAATTTTAGTAAATGTGTAATCCAAAATAGTATCCTGTGAAAATAAGTTCCAAATGGAACAAATGCCATTGATATATCTATTAGATTTATTCCGCCTGGAGATTATTTCACGGGATGAGCAGTAAATTCTTTTCAACTGGAGATAATTTCACCAGGTGAACTATGAAATATGTTCCTTTGGAACTTATTTTACGGATACTATAAACCGCTACAAATGCACCTATAAAAGGTGTGCAGGCTGTGTCGGTAGTTTTCTGTGGAATTATTCACACCTTTTTTCGATCTTCTGTGCGTGTTGTCCCTAGAAGAACGCCATACTGGCTCGCTTCTTTCTATTTAGTCCGTGAGCTGCAAACACTTTCCGTGCACCCCCTCCCCCCACCAGACCGTTTTTTCCAGTCCTTCTATGTCCCCTCTTCAAAATAAAACACGTTAACACTAACATAACCTGCACGCATAGACAGTATAGGACCACTTTTATAGTACACCCGAAAAATTATTGTATTTTCGTTTTAACATAAGTTTCATCTTTTAAGCTCCATAATTTTTACAGATAAATAATATGTACTGAGATTTGGTATCAAATTTAAGCTAATTTAATATGCTTTACAATAAACACAAGTTTGTGTACTTTGCGCCCATTTTATGATCTGGGGATACAAAAAATGTACCCCTACCCCTGCAAAAAATTGCGAAAATGACGATTTTAGGCTGTTAACTCCTTTCAGATAAACAACCCTCGTCATTTGATCTTGTTTTATGCCTATTTTATCAGCTGTGATACAATGTTTGAAAATAAAACCATAAAGTCCATAGAATTTTGATTTTCGGTATGAAATTTTTGAAAAATGGAATTTTTCGGAATTTTAGATTTTTCACAATTTCGAATTTTTGACTTGACGGTCGTAAAAATCTGAATATATATTTAACAATTGCCGATGCAATAATAATCTATGATATGTTAGCAACAAATTGTACGCAAAAATGTTAGTTTCAGACGTATTGTAGGTTCATTAATGTCAAAATTAGCACCTCTCCCCTAAAAATTAAGAGAAAATTTGAAATATTTAGGCTCTAAATGATGAAATAATAATGTTTAATGGGAATTCTAGCGTGTATTTCACTACAACTGACATGCAGAAGATCATTTAAGGTCTCTTTTCGACTCTTCTGTCCTAAATTGTATGAATAATTGGAATTTTCCGTTTTTCAAGATCTTCTGCTGTTTTGACTTTGAGATGCAAATACTTCATGAAATTGATATATAACTTGAAAATGTTGATTAAATATCGTTTCATCATATCTAACTAATTAGAAAGTATGCTTTCAAGCTTTTTAGACTTACTACAGTCTCATAAATTACAAACATATTACCCCTTACCACACATATTCAACACAATTTATTTCACATCGAATAAAGGTGCAATGACATATCATTTTCAAACACCAAAATACACAGAGCCTCCCATATATCAAAAATAAGATCATGCGGCAGATTTATGGGCAGTTATTCGAATTTCGGAAAATTCTGAAATACTGAAAATTCCCATTTGTCACGATAATCGTCCAAAATATTCAATTTTACCCATATTTTCGTGTCCAAATAACATAATATAATATATCAAATGCATCTTTTGCAAAGAAAGTAAAACATTAGTATGCTTTGTTCATTTATATATAAAGACGGTCATATTTTGGAGAGTTTTAAGTTTAATTTTGTTGGGGTAGGGGTACGATTTTCAGTATTTAGAGTCAAACTGAACACTCCTTATTTTTCTAAACAGTGTTTTTAGATAACATATGTATCGGTTAAGACAATGAATTGGCATATCTGCAGATAAATCCTCCAGATCTTCCACATATAACGATTTAAAAGTGAATTTTGGACAAATCTGAAATGCTAAAAATTCCCATTTTTCACAAATTTTGGACAAAATATTGCGTGTGGTGGTTACTTTTAGCCCAGCAAAGACAAAAAATTGACAATTTGGGGGGAAATGTGTTGGGGTAGGGGTAAGATTTTTGGTATTTAGAGTCACATTTAACATCCCTTGTGTTTCTGAACAATGTTTTAAGACATCGAATGTATCGCTTAGAACAATTAGTTGGCATATCTGCAGATATATTCTGTAGATTTGATATATATTGCGATTTAACAAATTCTGAAATGATGAAAATTCCCATTTTTCATCAATTTCGGGAGAAATATTGAGTTGTAGTCGACCAATGGGTGTTAAAATAACAAATCATAATGTAATTCATGCAACATTGTCATAAACAACACACATTTTGCATGTTCTTGTTATTTTTATGCGAACATAGACCAAAAATCACCAATTTCAGGGAAAATTTGTTGGGGTATGGGTAAGATTTTCGGTATGTAGAGTCACATATAACACTCCTTGTTTTTCTAAACAATGTTTTCAGACAACTAATGTATTGCTTAGAACAATTAATTGGCATATCTGCAGATATATTCTATAGATTTGTTACATATTGCGATTTAACAGTGAACTATGGACAAATCTGAAATGTTGAAAATTCCCATTTTTCATCAATTTGGGGAGAAATATTGAGTTGTCGTCGGCCAGTGGTTGTTAAAATACCAAATCATGATGTAATTCATGCAACATTGTCATAAACAACACATGTTTTGCGTGTTCTGGTTATTTTTATGTGAACATAGACAAAAAATTGACAATTTCAGGGAACATTTGTTGGGTAGGGGTAAGATTTTCTGTAATCAGAATCACATTTAACACTCCTTGTTGATTGATTGATTGATTGATTGATGTTTTACGCCAACTTCAGCAATATTTCAGCTATATTGTGGCGAGAACTGTTGGGTTTATTGAAAAATTCTAATAAATACATAAAATATTAATATAAAACCATATAGCTTTATACAAGTAAAACAAATGTGTAAAATGTTAAAAAACATATTATTAAATTTTTGGTTTAACAATAACAATATTAGAAATTAGAAACTTGTTTAAAATTGATTATTTAAATCTTACTAAATAAATTTATTGCTTTTAAAAATTGAACGATTTTGTCGCCAGCGACGTTTGTAAATAGGTCTTTAAGACAATCAGCAGAATAAAAATCACGCCTGATATCGGCAACATCTACACATTCAATTGTTTTTCTTAGCAATTGTTTAAGACACTAAATATGTCGCTTGGTACATTTAATTGGCAAAGTTGCAGATATATCCCCCAGATTTGGCATGTATATCGAAATAGAAGTGGACTTTGGACAATTCTGAAATGTTGAAAATTCCCATTTTTCATCAATTTCGGGCAAAATATTGTGTTTAAGTCAACAAATGGCTGTAAAAATATAAAATCATAATATAATTTATGCAGCATTGTCCTATACAACACACATTTTGCGTCTTCTGGTTATTTTTATGCGAAAATTGACAAAAATTGACAATTTTAGAGTAAATATTTTTGGGTAGGGGGTAAGTTTTATTGATATATAATGTATATATTACCTAACAACGGCAATTATTTCTTATGGCTGTAAAGCAAATATAATAATCTTTCATTTTATACCTATTTTGAATTATATTTGATTACTAAAAATAATATGAGGCAAAAGAAAGAAAAGACTTATTCAAAAACGAAAATATTCATAAGATCCATATATTTGGTCTTTTTGAAAATAAAATTTCGGTCATCTAAAATATGTAAAAATTGCCTAAACATGCTTTATATTGAAGAAAATAGATTGCAAAGCTAAAAACAATTTTCAAAATCGGGAATTAAGATGCCCTCCGGGTTCTCTAGACCATCAAACTTACACAGTTTCAGTGAAAATATCAGATTTTTCGTCAATATTTCATTGGGGTAGGGGTACGTTTTATTGCGCTATGAACGTATTGGGCATAGAAATTATAAAGTCTTGGGTTCTTTGTAAAGCTGATACAATAAGCTATTATTTGATACCTCGTTTTTATAACTGGGAAGCATTTGGTCAACATTTTGAAGCAACTGAAAGACAAACTTGAACGAAAAACGAAATTTTCCAAAATTTCGATAGGTGGGTCTAAAAATGGGCCCAATTCCACCATTGCGTGCAGGTTATGCTCGTGTTTACATGTTTTATTTTGAAGATGGGATGTATGAGAACTTAAAAAGATAGGTGTGGTTCGGAAGTGGGGGGGGGGGGGTATTCCAGCCGACTGACTTATTCTCTTTCGATATTTTTGGCTGTTTTTTTTAATTTGTACATTTTGTGTAATTTTACTTTTTAATTGTGCCATACCATTTTTAATTTGTTAAGAAAAAAATATGATTGATTCATTAATGTTTTACGCCAACCTCAGCAATATTTCAGCTAAATAGGGAACCTAGTAAACTTTGGTATGATGTTGAATGTAACAGAAAATCAAAACATTGCATGAGGTATAGTATCACATCATAGTTATTGTTTTAAATGAACACTTAAAGACTGAATCTTTCCGATTATGTGTCTGTTCTGTATTTCTTATAAAACATGTTTGCTTTTGTCAATGTAACTTTTCAACTGACAACCAGTGCTTATAAGATATCCTATGAATATTTAGTTCGAAACAAGAATCACGTTTGATAGAAGTCACTGGAAATTATCTAATTTTATTTTACATTCGGTGTTCTAAATTTGCCGGAGATTTAAATTTTATGAGCTAAACACACATCACATCTCTTCATTTGCATATCTAAATATTCATTTTAGATAAAAATAATGACTGTGATGTTGTCATTTCAAGAATACATTGTAATGATGCAAACAAATTAAGTTTCTTATCAACATTAAACTTTTACAGTTTGGGGGGCTTATTTTTCAACAGACTAGCGGAATTTCCATTGGCACAAAATTTGCACGTGTTTTAATCGATTTGTTTCTCCGCTCTTAATAGGCTGAATTCATCGAAGGGTTTCTTCAAAAGTAAAAGATGAAAAAAACGGCTCAAACCTTTAATTTCAGCTTCCGTTATACAATACTCGCTTTGGTGATTTTCTTCATTTGATCTATCCAAAAGGCATTAAAATTAAGGATACTACAGACATTTCCACATCGGACATTCTTTGACCTTCATCTTGAAATTGACATTAGACGTGGACTACAAACTAAGCTTTATGACAAATGCGATGACTTCACTTTTCTAACAGTCAACTTTCCTTGTCTTTGTAGCATCAGTCCAACAGCGTTGTAATAAATGGCTTTTAAATCTCCTACTTCATTCGCTACTTACGGGATTGTGGTCGATACAATGACTTCCATGATAGAGTCCATTTTCTCACAATTAGGTTACTTACCCATAACTTGCAGAAGTTTTACGGTCGACATCACAACCATGTGAACCGCTATGGGAATCTGTATCCTAGAAGACAACAGATCTTTCCCTTTAAACGCTTAGGATTGTTGTGTTCAACATTGCGGGTGTCTTATAAGAAGCAGGAAATGCTTACAGTTTGAGTTGACATATGTGTTATTGTCTCATGTTCATTTACTCCATATCCTTTCGTAAAATATTTAATACAGGAGTTTGTCTTTTATTGCAGTGTGGAGTTGGTAAAACAATTCCCCGTGGTAGAGATGTATGCTCTTTATTTTTCTTAGATATGGTGTACTTGTACATGAGATAATATCTCATGTGTACACTTTGTTCAATTACTATTATCTAAATTTATTTGTTTGGGTTCCAGTGCTGCTGACGAGGAATAAATTTCCGAAATGGCCATACAGCTCATTAAAATTAATACATTTTGAGTTGACATATGTGTTATTGTCTCATGTTCATTTACTCCATATCCTTTCGTAAAATATTACTCTACCGGTGCACCTGATCTCACCCATGGTTTAAATTGTTTCCGTGTTATTCATCTGAAAATGCGTCTCATTTTTTCCATGGCGTACCTATGTGATGTTTTTGAATCCTTGTATTTCCGATGATGCCATTGTATTTAGATTTTTTTTAGAATGACAGTTCAGTTCTCACTTACTATAAAACAGACCAGACACAGCATAGATATATATATAACAGATAAACAATGAAAGGATATAGAGTAAATATGCATGAAACAAAGTCTCTAAAAATACATGGTAGAACAAGGCAATGGAACAACGCTTTTATTGTTGATCTTCATTTTTTAAGTTAATTCGAATATGAATGATGGAAAAATTTAAGAATTTAAAGTTTTCGAAGTTCTACCATATAAGAAGAACTATTGGTGTTGTTTCAACAATCAATACTTACTTCACGTGGTAAATGCATTGATTATACCTTCGGTGTTTTGTTATTTAACTGTACGCAGTGAAAAACTACTGGTTTTAATATTCGTCCTTTAGTAAACAAGTCCAGGGGTGATATATAGATGTTTTAGCATTTATAAGTTGGCGAAATTTATAGGAATGGTATGTTGGATGTTCCTTACAAATAAAAAAAATGTGTTAACCACATGGATACTTGTACACTTGAGCAATGACATTTATATTAGTACACATACAATAGATGTGTAATACTAGTATACCCTTTTCTGTTGGCTCTTTATTGAACTGGAAGATAAAGAGAAAAATAATACCAGAAGTGAACAAAACGTAATTATTTAATAATGTTAAATTTTCTTTAATCTGAATTTTTTCGAGAATGAAAGTTTAATTTTCCATTGTTTAAGGAGATTAATATCTGTTTGCATCATTATATTTATATAATTCGAACTTTTAATATTTTGTTCGGAGTACCTATATACAAGTGAAAAATAAATTTTGTAGCACATGACATTAGAAAATGATTTTTTCTATAGTTTCAGAGGATCATTAAATCTTAATAATTTCGCAGCCTTGCAATACATTTGATCAATGAATGTGGAACTGCGAAATTCCCAGATTACAGTTTTTTTTTTTCATCTTCTTGGATTAGTTTGAATTGTCCCAAACTCTTAGTCATATTCTTAGCTTGATATAAATTTGGAAACTGCCCAAGAGTAGCACTTTTAGAAAAAGATGCATTTCGGATAGAAAATGTTTAATTCATTTTATTTGACTCTGGGAATTGGTTAAATTATTTTGAATAAATCCATCAAGCAACAAATAGTATATTAATTTCTAAAGTACATTTCTAATGTAAATGAGAACCGAACCGCCAGGCAAAAGAACGAACAACAAAAGGACAACGGCAACATCGGAAACACCACTTGAGTACAGGACAAAAAAAAAAGTGAAGACACACATACAGATGAACAACATGGATCCATTAAAAACTATAGGTGAGATCAGGACCGTCTTTTGGCGAGGAAGTTTCATTGTTCCGAGTGTCGAAAAAGAGTATGTTTTCATGTTATTCCGCTCTAACGCCAAGAACATTCATATTTGTATCAATATGGCTGCCATCGGAAAGATAAAATGGAAAATTTAAGAGAGCAAATAAATACTGTTAAAAATACGTGAGACGGTCTTGGGAATTCGACTAACGATAGGAGTTCTGTTATGCACCCCAAAAAGCTCTTGAGTACTAGTAGAGCGGCGGATGTGTTAAAAGTCGCTTATTCAACGAGTTTAAATTACCAAAAATCACCATGGAATTTCATTGCTTAATATCATTTATTTACATCTCAACTCTCAGATAATGCCTGTCGTCGAGTTAAATTGTGGTCCCTATGACGTAAAAAATGGCGACTTTTGACGTTATCCTGCTTTTCAATATACACAAAGGACTGCTTTGAAAGAAATTTTATCACCAGTTATTCTTGAAACTTAATACAACAGAAACAAAAAGCATGCATTAGTGTACTTAATCATGCATCAGTACACCCTTATAAGTTCAAACATAGCCCAGTGCGGCCGTTCACAAACTCTGTAAAATTCAGCATTAAAATTGATGTTTTTAGCACCTACCTTTTACTCTTTTACATATTTGTTAATTATGTCTCATAACTGATTTGACACTTGTTTCACGTAACTATTGGCGTATTTGTTTCCAGAATACATCATTTCTCCACGTTAAATTTTTGATCAAAAGTTGTGTTTTGCAGTATTTGAAAAGTGTTGTACCGATTTGGGCATAATTTTATAATTTACCCCCTATCAGGCAGTCTGTTTTGAATGATATTTCATTTGTTTGGTGTATGTTTGACATTAGTACCATTCTAAAAATACGTGATACGTGTTTGTTATGTTCTAATTTGCTCGCCTTTAAAAAAAGGTGTAATTAACTAAAAGGTGTGTTGTCTTATAGTTTAGATATGAAAATGCGGAAATGTATTTGTTGCGTCAAAGCGGAGTCCAGCTCTGCTATGCAAAGCAAAAACTGGAAACGGCAATGCGTTCTAAAGATGAAAATAGCTTCACCTCACAAAATATGTGTAATCACTTTAATTTTCTGAAATCATAAAACATCCAAAAGGCTAATATTTCATTGTAAATTGCTAAATATTGCACGAAAAGTTATTTAGATGGAAACCGTTGACAGAGGAAAATCCAACAAGATATACCGTTGCGTCCTGTTGTGCTTTTGTGTGCATCTTCAAAGTTGAGAACCTATGTAAATTCTGCGTGTTTGCTTTGATCGTCGTTTTCTGTTTTAAAAACGTACTTCCTTATTACAAAGCTTGTACGTACTTCCTTATTACAAAGCTTGTCAATTTTAGAACGTTTGGTTACAATTTGGGAGAAAGCATGTTATATATAAAAATTCTAGTTGTGTTTACGACTTTTTTCTAGTTGGATTTTCACTGTGAGTCTTTTTGTGTATTTATTTTTAGCCATTCACCACACATAGGGGGAGGGTTTGGATCCAAGAAAACGAGTTTAACCCAACCGCAATTTTTGCACCTTGTCCCAAGTCGGGAATTTGTTGGTCATTGGCTTGTCCTTGTCTTCTTATAAAATTTTAGTTTCTTGATATTTGGGTTATTGGATGTGGAATGTTTCCAATGATTTATTCACTTTTTTTACCTTTTCGGGGCCATTTAGGGCTTACTATATGGTGTGAGGTTCCTCACTGTGTTGAAGACCATATGGTGACCCCTAGATGTTTTGTTTTTTGTCGTTTTAACCTGGATATGGGATGTTGTGTCCTTGACATTTACCCCATTTCCTTTCTTTTTCATATTCACATCATTGGTGGATCCAGGTGAAGGTTTCGGGGGTTGGACCCCCTCGATTGCACAATCATTTTAATGAATATCTTAATGTTTTACTAAGAAATACCCCGAAATTTTACAAGCCTCATGCCTCATAAAAAACTTTTTGATCTCACACATTTAATGTCCTTTGACTTCGTGTTCTTGATTTTTTTTCCCAATAGGTCAGTGTGTTTTCGGTTTTACCTTGTGTGTTTTACACAAAAAGAAGCGTGAATAACAGGCAGTTCTTAAGTTAACAAGTATGAACCAAGCAGATTTTGTTTTTTAGAAAACCTAGCTTTTCTTAACTTAAATGCGAGGATCGCGTAGAGGTTTAATAGCATGCAATAAAATCACATACTTTAAAAGGTAAAAATAAAATATCTATTATCAAAAATAACCTTAAGCTCATTTAATGTCAACAAAAGGTCTAAAAGACCAATGATTCATGTGTTGTACTTGTGTTTTTGTGAAGAATCATTTAGATGTTTGCCCCCCCCCCCCACACACACACACACACCAAAAATAGTATGAGGAAACTAAATCTTCAATGTCAATTACTAGCATGAGCCATAATTGTTGCAGACACCTTGTACAATAGTAAAAACGTGTGTCAAATAACTTGTTCTTGGTTAACCTTGTACCGCTATATTCAAGAAAAATCGCCTTATTTGACCTTGAGTGAGGTCAGATTCAATGAAAGCTATAGCAGCACAGATCGTACCTTACTGCATTCTCAACTCGGTTTAAATACGACTACTCCAGTGCAATTTATTTGTGTATTGGAAAATCCTTTACTTGAAAACATTTTTTTTACCTCAAGGTCAAAGGTGAATGTCATATGAAAGTCAAATGGTACCAAATATTCAACTTTGTTGTGATACACTTTTTTGCCAAATATCTGAAAACTGTGTCAAAAGATTAGTAAGTTATATCCCGGCAAACTAAAAATATGGCTCTCAGAGGTATGAACTTTGACCCTTAAATAAAGTATGTTTGGACCATGTCAGATAGCAACGACAGCCATTTTCTGAAAGAACAAACATTACACTTTCGTTTAAGATAATAAAAGTTCATGGGGCTTTTGGGTAATTTAAATTTCGAAAATTTGCCTCCCCGCCGCTCCACTATATTAATATAACTGTCTTTTTCATATAAAAATTGAAGCAAATATACTTCGATGCACGATACAACTTTGATTCTTTTTAATGATAATATAGTCCTTAAAAGGGTTGTTTGTCTACAATTTCTTTACTTTCGTTCTCCATGGCGGATACTTTTCTGCTATATGTTTACACATATGATTAAAATCGGCCTCTGTTGTCTGCCCGAACGATCTCGCAATATTCTTTCATTTAATAAGTAGGACTAAATCGGCAATCCATGGTAATTCATTTTCTTTAACTTCTGTTTGCATGGTTTTGCACCACAGTTACTCGAACTCCAGTCTGATTAACATAATGGTTCAATTTTGCATGTTCCTTTGGTACGCCATTCACTGGTCCAAGTGTACGGGTACCTGAAAATATTTGTGGCTGTGTCCGCAAACCTGCAGATGTTCTGGTTGGCTTCATAGTTGTTTATTGGCAAGTCCGGAGGCCTGCTGCCTCCTACACATGAGCTAAGAAGGTTGTTATGTGCCACTGCTACGGCTTGCATTTGTACATCACCTTTTCTCCGCCATCTTTGATCTCGAGTTGTTCTTGTCACTCCTGCTAAAATGGGGAGTGAAATTTTGACCCGCGAACAATATTTGGGCGATATTTTGACCCGAGAAAGTTGTACTCGGATTAAAAATTCGTCGCCCGAAGACGCCCCGGGTGAATCGGTAGAGCTTCTTATAAGACACCCACCGTGTTGAACATGTCAACAACATTAGTAAAATCAAATCCGATAGAGGAAAACAAACTTTAGTTGTAAAGGGAAAAATCTGTTTTCATCTGGTAAACATATAATCCATAGCGATCCACAAGATCGTGATGTCTAAAATAATGAATTATGCTTTAATTTTATTTTCTGTGTTTTGCTCTAAGTTTTTTTTTAATATTAACTCATTTGTATTTCCATTTCTAAAAATATAAGAAGTTGAATTTTATAATTACGCAGGAATATTTTACTTACACAGTAAGGATTTACAGATGGCTTGGAGCCCTGTTTTTTTTTCTTTCTTCTTTTTTTTACGTATTTCATTTATCAGACTTTTAGCCCAACTGAACAAAACGATCGCTTTGAGATATTTTTATCATTTGGAATCCGTCGTTTGTTCGATTCTCGCATTTTGTCATCTCCTCTGGAACTTCTGAAACAATTTTGGGCGAACTTTATATGAATGAAATATTAAGATCCCTTACAAAATGTTAATTCGATTAAAAACGTTGCCATCAGCGCAGAACATACTTTAACTTGGGACTCTCAGGGAAACGCATATTTTGATTATCTCCTGTGAAATTATTGATGCAAACTGAAGCCAACCTTACCTTACATGAATGATGTATGGGAGGTCCTAAACAAAGATTGTCATTTTTTTGAGATCACAGAACTTAGTTTAACATACGACCGCATGAGAAACACATTTATCCATCTCTGAAATAACCCTAGAAATCTGAACTAAACCGGAGAGAAATGGCGTGGGAAGTTCTTAACAAAAAATGCCCATTTTGATTAGATTTGTTATTAAGCAGAATATGCTTTTTAGCATAAATTATATTAGAAAACACATTTCTATCACCTCTGAAAATACAAGGAATGCTTTTGGTTAGATTCGTATTTAAAAAAGCAACAAACACACAATATGCATTTTAACATTGAACCCTATTGGAAAAAAGATTGGATCATTTCCTCTTATAAATATGGAAAAACACTGAACTAACCTTACAAAAATATGTATTTCAGATTTATTGCAAACCCGCTTATTTTGTTCCGATCCACCAACAAACATAATTCAATATTGGATCCTATGATAACCATATTTGAAACTATTGAAGCTTAAGAAGATTTCGTCTAGATACGATAACGTAACCCTCAGTCCACTACGTTCCCTCACGGGAACGTAGTGGGCTGAGGGTTACGTTATCGTATCTAGATTTCGTCTAGAAAGGCTTCTCGTTTCTTCCAATCCGACATTTAACAAGGTCACCAGTTGGAACTTAGTTGAACATAAAATGTTGTGGGGATAGTTTTGATTATCGTCACAATTTGATCAGGACAGGAGGGGAATACCATTTCTTTTTAAGATTCGTCAACAAACATAGCAAACGCGCGGTATAGATTAGCATTTGGCAGTAAAGGCAAAAATTACACAAAAATTAATTAACTTAATTAATTTTTTTCACATCAAATTTTGACATGAAACTCAGTCCATGCTGTGTAATTATTGTATGGTGAATGTTGTGTAAATATTTCTGTATTCGGGCAAAAGCTCTTTAGAGCTTGTATTTATTGTCAATTTTACACCGAATCAAATAAACATTTCTTGTGGCATGAAAAAGCAAAACTTGTTTTGTTACTATGATACGTAATTATATATTTAATATATTTATACTTTCAGAAGTCCACTTTTGATCGTGTTTTGCCTTCTGCTCCATAAGATTGATTCATCCATTATAACAACCAGATATTCTCCGTCAGCAACCCAATCGTTTGGAAGTGTTCTCAAATTATTGAGAACTTTAGCAGGCACAAAAACCGAAAATAATCGAGATTCGTCGTATTTATACCAGGATAAAAAGAACTCTCGAAATGTATTCAAGCCTTATCAAGTTTATGTTGCAATTAAAGATGATGCTGCAAAAATGGCGGGAAATTCAAAAGAACAGACGACAGATAAAAGGGTCGTAGATAACAGCGTAGACTACTGGTTAGGTGGTGGTAGATTTGGGAAACGGTATAGTGACTATGGACTCACTAAAACCAGATTTGGACGAAGTTTGGATCATGTAGACCCGGACAATGAAGCTACTGACTAAAGTTGATACCAGGGTTATTGTATGTAAATTCGAAAAAAATAATGCAAAATAAATCACTGACGATCATCATTTTACATATTTATATTTATTAAGAATATTGCCATGTTAGGTTTTTGTTTTGTGTCTGTGACATAATTATGGATTTCTGGGCTTTTGCCATTTGTTTCAGGGAATTTTTTTCCAAACATGATCTTGGCTTTCTTTGGGCATATAATGCTGCAGAATTGGCACTTTGGTACACTTTATTTCAATGAACCTATTTAGCGGTCTATTGGTCTTAAAGAGAAGACATGTATCGACCGTACACAACGTTTTGTTTTAAATATAGTACGATTTTTCTAACATAAAACTAATAACCTGTACCAAATATTGGAAGATAGCCTGTGTGATTCCTTTGAAAAAAGTAACATAACTTTTGTGACATGGTCTTTATAAAAGGTATTCAAGTAATGTCCGTCAAAACAGAAAATGGGTGTGTGCATGTCTTACAGAGCCTTTTCTTCATACCGAATAAAGTTTTTTTTAGAAAAGCTCGTCTGTACGATTCCAGAGATAATTTTAAAAGCGACGAATACGGAAGACGACGGATACACTTTAATAAAATTTACTTCAATAGAAAAATGTTCACAAAGTGTCATCTCTGCACTTTTCGCTTTCACCAGATGATCAAATTTCCAATTAGACGTGAAACCCAGCGTCAAGACATTGTGTTGGTTATGAATTGCTCGGTTATGTATAGAAAATCATGTCAAGTCATACAAAAATAAGAATTAAATCGATCGTAATTTTCTCTGTTTTTTTAGAATATATTAATTGTTTATATATCTATCTTTCAATTTATATAGCTAAACCATATTGTGGACTTACTCAAGCTAAATTGCGCGTCTTTGTGTCAGTGATTTTTTTCCAGTATTGTTTCAATTCTGAAAATATAGTCAATTACCATTCAGCTTTGTTAGGGAACTAATTCATGGCGGAAATTTACATATGAAGATCTGTAAGTGCAATCTGTGTGGATCTTATTATCGCTCCTTGACACAGAGCTCAGTTGATACTACAAAAGTGATGTGCATTCTTCTGGTAGAAAATCGAAGTTTGTTACAGTTGTACGGTTTATAAGCTTGAAATAGAATTTTTGACATTTCTTGCCGGTGTTTGTTTGTCCCCTTGATAGAAAGAAAGTTCGGTTTACGGCCTAAAGATTGCTGGTATTTGTGTCTCTCGTCGTGCAAAGAATTAAACCATTGATTTTATATGGAAATTTAGATCCAAAAAAGACTTTTCAACAGCGATCAACTGGTTTATGTCAAACTATCTGACAATTTGTAAAAATTTCAATTTCCGGCTTATAAACTTCGGTTCTTATATCATATTAAACTTTGCATGGTAGACCCTTTTTGAGGTTTATCTAATTTTCCACCAGCTTTCAATGCAAGCGAATTTTAAAATATGTTTTCCAGTCAGTACAACACTAGTATTTATAAGTTGAAAGCACTCATTTTCCTCCGTTGGATTGATTGCTGGTTTGCAGCTTTTTACGAGGTAATGTTTTCCGTAAGGTTCAATGTCAACATGACACTTACTATGGAAGTACTGTATTTGAATAGAATAATGAAGAAATAAAATGACCATTTCGTTGACATATATTTCTACAGAGCAGATGAAAGTCATAACGAAACAAATGAGTAATCTGTGACAACGAATCCTGTGCATTGGTGTTAGATTCATAATTTCCCATGCTTACCCATCCGGAGCACCTGATGTCACTCCCGGTTTTGATGGGAGTTCACACTGTCAGTACTTTAGTTTTTCGTGTTGTCTTGTACATCATACTGTTAAATTTTAGTGTTGTCTTCGTCAGTAATGTTTGTGCTACCAATGCGTCTTTGTGATTGTTTGAATACTATTGAGATTTACGAAAGCTTTTCAAAATTTTACCATGGTACTGTTTGAGGGTTAGAGAAGTAACATGTACGATGGACTTAATTGGTTTTGTCACAGGGTTAGAAAATGACATTTACCAATCCGCTACCAAACAGATCATTCAAAACAATGTATGCCTCACTGATAGTGTGACGGGTGTCGCTAGCGGGCAGGACATGCCTACCCTTCCGGAGCACCTGATGTCACTCCCGGTTTTCATGGGAGTTCACACTATGAGTGCCTTAGTTCTTAATGTTATGTTTTTATTTCCGTGTATTGTAGCTGTCTCACGTCCTTGTTTTGTCTTTGTTTTTATCTGTTACCGTTTTTGCCATGTCTTTGGACTTCGATTTTTGTAGTCATCGCTTCCCTTGTTCCTTCGGTATTCTACTGCCGTTGTTCCAGAGGAGATGTTGAAAAAAACTGTTTAAAATTCTATCCCGGCGGTACTGTGAAAAAAAAGATGAAATCTTTATTGGGTCCTATTGATGTGCTTCATTTCTATAAGGTTTTATGTTTGCATCAAATATGCCATTCACGTAAAGTTCAACTATACCATTCATATGAAATTCAAATCTCTTCAATAGTTTTAGCGAAGAATATCAAAATACATTTCCCCATTATAAATAGAAAAAAGTTGGTTTCCGTCTCTGGTAGTCAGGTTTTTTTAACGAATCAGAAGGAAAGGAAGAATCCACGGTATGAGTCTTCATAAATCATTAGGTACAATTAGGTTCATTTCTCTCCAATAGTTTCAGAAAATGTACTGAAACTACAATATTTCTTATATGTGTGGGCCATGTTTTAGACTGACAGAAATAAAATGGTCAACCACTATAAAAGAGTTCTTTACACCACGCCTGTACTGTTTAGCTCAGTCCGCTTCATAGTTCCATAGAAGTAAAACATGTTTTTATTCATGGAATATTTTCTTTAATTGCCATGTTAGTGGATAGATAATACATAACACAGTCTTTACGTGACCTATATGGTATATGCACGGCCAGTAAATCCAATATTAAATTTACTTAACGTGGTCACTAACATACTGTGTAATGTTTATATAATACCGATAGTCAATTAAACATATAAAAACTTGTGAAAACTGCAGCAAAAGTGTTGATATTTACATGCTGACGTCATGTAATGACTGCCACTGACTGTATATTTTTCACAGTCACCCCATATGGAAAATATACGGTCAGCACGTGCCGTCGTTTGACCAATCAACATTTCAGGAATTTACTAGAGGTAGGATATAAGAAATTATTTGGCTGTCATTGTGAAGCCCATTTCATACACCATTCATATACAGGTTGGTTATATAGTCGGCGCTTTTCCGATCGGTAACACAATCTTGATCTACCTAAAATGTCTTTTCTCGTTTGCAAAATAGAAACATTGTAACGATCTGTCAAATTGTAGTGAAGACCGTAGTGACAACTACAACAGTGGTTCTACAGAATCTTTGAAATAGTAATTTCGCTATGTTGCGAAAATCGCTGCACAAAGTACCCGAACGGTTATGACGAATTTGTTGTGAATTGTAGACGCCATACGCCGGAGATCAGTAAATATCGAAAGTCGAAAACAACAGCAGTAGAATACAGAAGGAACAAATAACAAGATTACATAAATCAAAGTCCAGAGACATGGCAAAATAAGAACACCAGAAAATGGAAGACCAAAGACGCTACACAGCCACAAAACACAAACACTACAAATACAACAATAAGAACTAAAGCACTAACAGTGTGAACTCTCAAAAAGAGTGACATCAGGTGCTCCGGAAGGGTAAGCAAGTCCTGCTATATATGCAGCACCCGTCACGCGGTCAGTGAGGCGTATGTTTTAAAAGATCTGTTATTTTACGGATTGGTTATTGTCATTTTCTAACCATGAGACAAAACCAATTGAGAACTTGGTACGTATCACTTCCAATTGGATTGAATCTTGTTGATATATACACATATATAGATATATACATTTAAAGTTCAAATTAAGTCGAACTAAAATTATTATGATGTCTATAAATCTAAAATGCTTCGATAAATTGTAGTTGGTTTATCAATAATTTGTTTAGATTTCTTTTCTAAAAAGAACTCCAATAGCTGTTGATGTTTTGTTTTAGCATTCACTGGATTCAGGTTGAAATCGCCTAGTATAATTGAGTTGGCATTTGATAATGATCATTCTGATTCAAGGTTCTGTACAAAGTTTGTTGGGTTTGAAGACGGAGATCTGTAGATTAGAATAATGTCACATGATTTGCCACCATGTTTTACTGTTACATGGAGAAGTTGGGTTCCTGGTTTAGATCTTTTTTTTTCAAAGACATTTTTAAAGGTGACCTTGAAAATATAGCAATCCCATGACAGTATTTTGAATCATTGGGTGGAATTAGCTGTTTTTCAAATTCAGGTATGATATATTGTTCATGCATTTTTAAATGGGTTTAAAGTAGACAAATTACATTACATTTTTGACAGACTTGATCACAAAATATATCTTGGAAATGTTTTTCAGCTGACCTGCATTTCAACATTCCTATTTCAAGTGATGATTCATCGTTATTGATAGCTAATGATTCAAAAGGATTTTGAACTTTGCAGTTGCTGAAAGATATTGCATGTATTTTTTCAACTTTACTACTACATCATATTTTTTTCCATCAAAGTATGTAATAAATAGTCAGATATTTTTTTGGAGCGGCTAAGAGCTACATAGGCTTGTCCATCTCTGAAAGTATTTTTATATGAAACTGTTATGGAATCCATACTAAGACCTTGAACTTTATGTATTGTTGTATCCCATGCTAATGTAAGAGGAAACTGAATTCTAGTTATCTGTGCATTTGATCTTGCTTTTGATACAGAAATTTGAGTTTGTGTCATTTCTACTGGTATTGCATCTTGTGGAAATCCTGACAAATCATATATTTAGAAAGGTTACGCTTGTTTTATCCTATATGTGAGCTATCAAACTTTATCAGCACACTAACTGTTGTGTCATCTTTTGAGAAAATAAATCCTATAACAGTTCCTTGTGCTCCATATGTAAGTCCATCAGACATATCAACTTTTCAAATTAACATAACTCTACCACCTGCAGACAGTTAAACAGTTTCACTAAGTCCGCCAGTAAATTTTCGTTGAGACGGTATAGATGTATTTTTTAGCGTTTTTGGTACAAGGTCTTTAGCAAGTATGCTATAAATATGGTTTCCAAGTTTGGATAACATGTTTTCATTGTGAGCATGAACATCTTTGTTCCAAGCATAAACATGTAGATTGTTTACTGACTCTTCCGTTGACAATTCAATGGGTTTGCAAAAGATACAACATCCTTTTGTCGCATAATCTCTGTTATTTGGAAGACTGAGAAATTATCCCGCACGGTTATTCCTGTAGATATTCATCTTTTAATGATTCAAATATAAATTTTTGTCGTACCCGTGGAAATTGATATTTATCTGTAATGCTAATATTGACACACCAACAAAATCAGATTGGCTTTGAAACAATTCATCTAGCCTATTTGTAATAATAAGTCTGATCCTACCATTGACATTTCATCAAGTATAATAATGTTTAAATTTTGTAATTTGCATCTAAGTGTGTTACGTTTTTCATCGCTTAGTCTCGTGGTTGTATTTGATTCTTGTCCAGATTTAACAGAAGGGTACTGTGTATTGTATAACCCTCTATGTTGAATGCTGCCATTCCCGTTGGAGCCATCAGAAGTACCTATATTTGTGTTGGGTCATCTCCATCTTTTCTGAGTGTCACTTGTATCATTTGATATAGGACTTTAATTAAGTACGATTTTCCTGTTCCTGCACCACCTGTTATAAACGTGTAAAGTGGATCTAGTAATTTTTGTTTGTTTTTGGTCCTTGCATCAATGCTGTACACCAATCAAAAACGATCTGATACACTATTTAGAGATCTTAAAGATTTAAAGTACTCATCCTCTGGCCAAACGGGTATAAGATTATCAATTGACTAAATGACTTTCTTATTTTTGTCTTTCGTTGCAGAATCTAACGGTAAGTCCGTGTTGGTGCATGTTTGATCTGGATTTAGAATGAATGTTCCAGATCATCTAACTATCCTTCCATTTTTTGATAATCATTGTTTTGTTGTAAAGTTTCGTTCAGTTCATCCCATGCATTTGTAGGTTGACCATTTTCATTCTTTTCTTCTATCTATCAGATTAAAATGAACCATGATGCTGTTTTTTACTTAATTGATTTCTTCAAGATTGTATTGATAGCTTTCAGAATAAGATTCAAAGTTTGATAATAAGTCTTTTTTATTCCTCCGTGGTACATAAAGATATAAATGGCTATGAAATATGGTTCTGGTTCTTTCGTTATATTGAAATTATGGTAACGAATTAATGCTTGCTTCTTTCTTTTCTTTAATGTTACTTTTCCATGGTTCATATTAAAAATCCATTAAAAATCGTAAGTGATAAGGTATGTCAGTTCCCTACCCAAGGTCGGTGGTTCTCTCCGGGCACTCCGGCTTCCTCCACCACTAAAACTGACCGTCACGAGATAGCTGAAATACTGCTGAGAGTAACGTTAAACCCCATATCAATCAATCATAAATGGATATCTTCTCGTAAGTACTCCTTTTTCCAATTTTGACAATTGTTTTAATTCCTCAGGGGTTAAGTATACTTTCATGCCATTGCACATGGCTTGCGGAAAATTTTTATTTTTTCTAATATAATTACGACATGTTGTAAATATTCATGATTGGTTATACATTTAATTACTAAGTCTTTTTCTGTGTTTTTAAACCAATTTGGTGATACATGAATTACACTTCGTCTATATAACATACTTCTACAGCATGTGCATAATATATACTCTTGATACATTTTTATGTCTTTTCTTGCATCAGATATTGCACTTGGATGACGAACATTCAATTTTCTTTTCTTATCTCCAGTTCTTTCTACATTTATATCATTGTCTGATTTTCTTTTTCTATATGCCTGTTTTTTAATCTGTGGCTAGTTTTTAAAAAAATCTGTTTCATTATCATTTAGTTTCTGAAAAGACTTCTTCTTTCTTAACCTTTCCATCTTTAAAGCTTCATATTTTGATTGGGGAGAAAGTTTTCTTTTAGTGTCACTACGAAACTTCTTCTACTTTATTCTTTCCATCGTTAAAGCTTCGTTTTTTGATTCTGGAGATAATGCTTTATCTAATTGTTCTCTATATAATTGAATGACTGCTCCTTTTGTAATTTTTTTTTTTCGGATTGCGGAGAAAGTTCAGACGAGACTTCTCCTTTCTAATTCTTTTCGTCTTTAAAGCTGCATTTTTTTTACTCTGGAGTTATGAGACAGTGTTTTATCTTAATTGTCTCTAAACAACTGAACTCTAAATTGCTCCTTTTGTAATAAATGTTTTCTTGTATCTTGAGACATTTTTATGCAAGTGATTACGATTTTTTTTTCTTTCTCAAGCTTTCCAGCTGTAGAGCTTTTCTCTTTGAATTTGGAGAAAATAATTTCTTTTTCTGTCGTATTGCTTTAATTCTTAGTCTCTCTTTCTCCAAACAGCTCCAGCTTTCATGAAGGGGGTAACTTTTGTTTCATGTTTTTTTCTCTTTGTTGTTTTTTTCTTCTTAATTTTCCTCCTCTAGGTGAAATATATTTGTTTTCTTTAAAGATGACTGGTGTACTGTTGAATCATTGAATTCCTGAGTATTTGTTATTTCACTTAAAGTATTAGTACTATTGTTTACTATTGAGTTTTTAGGCTTACAGTTAGTTACTTGTAATGTTTTTGTCCTTCAAAATACTTTGAAAGTTGAATATTGAATGAAGTATAATTATTATTTTTATTTTATTTTTTTTTTTGCATATCCAAACTTGTTTTTCTATTACGTTCATTTCTTTCTACTAAATTTCTACCACTATATTTATGATTGCACGATATTCCTAAAACAACCTCAAAATGATTTCTGTTCTGGTGATGTAAATAAATTGAATCTTCAACAGATTGTCTAGTGTTGTCAACAAATCTTGGAGCAAATAATGACCATGTCCATGAATTTCCAAGCGCTGTGTAAAGCCATAATATTCACATACAGAAAATGAACCATAGCAAATATCTCTACTTGTGTATCCCAAACTCCACATTCACTCATTTTGTTTTGTTCTAAGTACTGATTTGCTGGAAATTTCGGTCATAATAAATTCAAGTTTATCCTTTATTGAATCCATATGTTTTACTAATAATATTCTAATGGGATAGTGAAAGTCTTTGGTTCCTGTCAATGTGTTCGATATTGTACGAAAAAAGCAATTTCCATCCATTCCAATTGGCTGAATGTAGAAAGGCTGAGATGTAATGGATCATGATCGTTTGGCGAAATATCTCTATATACTTTTGTAATATGTCTGGTATTAAGTCCTTATTCAGGCAAAGACGCTTTTTGGGTACTAAAGTCTAAAGGTATGAATTCTTGCTGTTGATTAGATGATGCAGACAAACCTTGAAATTCACAATCTGGATCCTTGCATTTGTGATAAGCATACTTTTGATAGGTTGAAAAATTGTATCTGCATTTCTTGCAGAAAGTACATTTATGATTATTCACTCCACTTGCACTTTGAAAAGTCTTGTTACAAAAAACACATTTTTTGGCAATTTCTTCCATTTTGCATATATGAGTTTTCAGCCTCTGCTTAGAGCTAAATATATTGTCACAAATTTTACAATAAAAACAGGAATGATTCTGTCCATTCTCTCTTTTATATTCCTTATTGCATTTGTAAATGTTTCCATCATATATATGTGCTCCTTTATTACCGAGCATATGGTGAATCAATGGCATTCTGAAAAAGAAATAAACAAATATTATAATTACACCTTATCTTTCTTTTTAAATGTTATGGATATTTGGTGCTTTTCTATCTTGCATTAATCAATGTAATCATTATGTTTTTATCAGCTAATCTTTTCTATATTTAACTATCACTATTTGACCTCAATGCACTCTAATATGCATGTTACATTTTAAAAAGTTGATCACTTGAAAGGTGACATAAATAGCTTATTGATAAAAATACAACATTTCTTGACCTCATGATCACTTCAAGATGACGAATAAAAGTGTTGTTCCATTACTTGTTTTTATCGTGTATTTCTGAAGACTTTGTCTAATATGCATTTTCTTCATATCCCTTCATTGTTTATTTCTTACGTGGAACTAGTCATTAATCATTGAACTAAGAACAGTCATAGTTGTCAACTTCTATGTAAATGGTATCATTAAATTATTAAAGTTACAGAATACAATTCAAAATTATTATATTTCCATAATTTGTTAAAATGTACATAGGTTGATACCTATAACTAAGTGCATTATTTCATATAACTGAAAATACTGTAAGTTGTAAGTTGTTATCTAAATACTTGGAACATTGTCTTTAGTAGAATTTTGCATTGCAAAGCTTGCCGGTACAATATATATTTTATAGTGGATAATGTTCCAAAATATAAATGCAATGACTCTTTTTATTGTATGGCGAAGGTAAAAGTTGGTGAAACTTATTTTTGTTACTATTGAGGTCACAAATTTTAAGATATATTTGCACCAGTGTTGTTTGGAAATTTATTGTATGGTTACTTTTGGTTGTTTTATAATATAGAAATAGCGTGTTACTATGCAATAAAGGTATTAGCATAAAAATACTTGCAAGTCTATGCTTCGTACAAAGATGTTCCCAAACAATGCATCAATTTTAATAAGTCCAATAGAAGCTAATGATTTATTTTTAAAAGATAAATCCCATAACCAATTTCAAGTGAATTTTTCCAGTTCCATTTTTTTGGGGTGTTACAGATAAAAGAACTGTTAAAACCTTATTTATGTTACATTGCAGTGTATAAATGAATATATAAACAATATTTGACAATTTATGAAATATTAGTTACTTTACAAATTGTGTGCTCAATTAAAATAAAAATTGTGTGCTCAATTAAAATAAAAATTGTGTGCTCAATTAAAATAACATACGTACTCACTTACCCTTTGGTGCAAATCCTGAAAGATCAGATTCTGGTAAGAAAAATAAATCCAAAGCGCCTTGTAACTCAAGTTGTCTGTCACACAGTACGAGATATTTTGGAGATAACACTACAGTAAATTTTTCATCATATGTAGGTTGTAGGGATAGTATCTGTAAGTTGTGTGCAATAGTATATATAATATGAGATCTTACAATAAGATTGAAATTAAAAAAAAATTCTCACTAATATATCTGAGGATTATACTGTTAAAATCTTTGTTTGGAATGTCATATATTTTCATAAACCACAATATCAGGATATAACTGAATGGACTGAACCAACATTCTACCTCTCACAGTTTCTGAGAAATGTACTTCAACGCAAAACTTTACCATAGTCACTTAAGCATGAAATGTGGGTCAAAATGTCAAACCGCCTAGTGTTCTTTGCAGTAGTATTCAAGATGTATCTACTGACCAGATTTCCTTGTTTTATCACTTATAGTTTCTGAGAAAAGGACTTAAAAGCAAAACTTAACCAGATTCACTCAAGCATGAAATATAGGTCAAAGTTTCAAAATGTCTTGTGGACCCTGCAGCAGTATCAAAGATTTACCTACAGACGAACTTTCATTATTGTATCTCTTTAGGTTTCTCAGAAATGGACTTTAATGCAAAACTTAACCAAAGTCACTGAAGCGTGAAATGTAGGTCAAAGCCTACATATGATTTGGGTTGTACTCATCAAGGGATTAATTTGATGAAACATCATTGTCTTATATTGTGTAGGTGTTGAGAAAAGGACTTTAACGCAAAACTTAACCAAAGTCACTGAAGCGTGAAATGTAGGTCAAAGCCACCCAGTTGTCAATGATTTGGGTAGTACTCATCAAGGCAATTAATTTATTGAAGCATCATTGTCTAATAATGTGTAGTTGTTGAGAAATGGACTTTAACGCAAAACTTAACCAGAGTCACCCAACCATGAAATGTAGATCAAAGTATCAAACTGCCTAGTGAACTATGTAGTACTATCAAAGATCTACCTACACGTCTACTATCATTGTTCTATACCTTACAGTTACTGACAAAGTGAATTAAACGCAAAACTTAACCGGACTTACGGATGGACGGACGGACGGAAAGACCTGATAAGGGTAACACTATAAGCTCCTTCCACATTCGTGGGCGGGGCATAAAAATACCACAGTTGCATAAAAAACAGTCAATTTCGTTATGCTGTACACGTGTTTCAAGGAGAAACCTCTCATTAGCAGCATTAAAATCAAAGAATATGCAAAGCCATCGTCCAAAAGTAGTCCAGAAAGAAGTACTCATTTTCAAAAATATCGAAATAGGAAGCCAAATCCAGTACAAAGGACATCTACCGAGTGCCATACACAGAATGAAGCCTCATTATTTTCGAGTGGTTATAATTCTGATAAAAACAGTAAATTTCTGTAAAAACAGTAAAAAATCTTGTTTAAAACAACGGAGTATATCCCTCATGCAAAGCTCTAACCTTCCCTGATTTTGGCTTTCAATGTTAAAATTTTTATTATTTGCTCTCTTTCAGCTATTATATATTTTCAATTTATGGATTTCTACTTTCTTATTTTATCTGCACTGAAGAGACATAAGTTGTCGAAAAGACCATATTCAGAAATTAAATTTTAAAGAAGCTTCGGTATTTTTTAGTTCAGTTGACGATATATATTCTCACGAATCTTTCAAGTATTTGATTCACCATGATTCATCACACATTAGTAAGATGGTAAGATGCATAGGACAGCTTGTAGAAAGAAGCTTTGTGGCACATTTGACGGACTCAGAAATGTACCTTTGTTTGTAGTTTAGGTATCCAGTAGATAGATGTACAGGTTTGATACCAATTTACGTCGATACCTACGGAAGGTTATTGAAGAGGATATCTTCCTTTGTAGAGAGTTTTGTAACGGTATGGTTGCCATCAAATGAATTGTCAATTCCCATCTCCTTCACAAAGCAGCCAAAGTAGTGATTTTTGCAGATAAGTTTAACGCTATGGACCTACAATTCAGCTGGTTAAAAATTATTTTCATGGAGAAAGAACAACGTGTCTTCGAATATGCTTTTTGAGATGGTGTTCATAATGTCTTATTGTGCCCCATACGAGTTATAATCAGAGGCCTTCTAGACCTGATCCAATCGGAAACTGTTTCACCCTTTTTAATATCTCTTAGCCCATTGTTTCAGTTTTGCATATTCCCCTACTAGGTCCATCAACATATAAAATCTTTTTCAAATTGATGGACTGTAGTTCATGATTTTTTGCACCTTTTGTAAAATGACCTCGTATTATATTATAGTTTATGATGTCGAGGTATACAGTTATAACCTGACCAACAAGAAAGTACATAATTGGAGAAAAGAGCAATCAGATGATTTCGATGATAAAGAACAAATAAACTAAACCAGAGGCTCCCAGGAGCCTGTATCGCTCACCAGGCTTTCGGTTGCCACAATCAAGGTGAGATTGAAAGTTATACAGTTGATCTTCAGTTTCTCAAACTTTCGTAGCTCAAAAACCTCCAATATCTCGAACTGTTTTTAAAGTCTGATCATGTTTTACTATATTTCTTTGTTGGGCTTTTTTGACAAAAAACGTTCTTGCTAAGGACCACTTTCGACACCAGTTTTGAAGTCAAGATGTTATTTTGTAAATGGCAGTCAACAAACAATTTTCAACATCGGTTTTGAAGTCGCAACATCAATATCTACTTGGAAATCAAATTTCATTGAAATCGGACAATGTTGAATTTTCCCGCCTGTATTGGCGGCCATTTTAAAGATGGCGGTCAACGAACAATTTTCAACACCGGTTTTGAAGTCACAACATCAATATCTATTTATAAACCAAATTTCATTGAAATCAGACAATGTTGAATTTTCCCGCCTTCTTGGCGGCCATTTTGAAAATGGCGGTCAAGGAACTATTTTCAACATCAGTTTTGAAGTCGCCACATTATAGCAAACATTTCATCAATTTACACTTAACCTTCATCTTCTATAGTTTTGGAAATAAAAGATGAAAAATACGAAAATTCTGTGAAAAAAGGGCAATAACTCCTACAAGGGTTAATGGATTTTCTTCAAAATTTGAGGTTTTTTAGATCTTGCCATGCTGAACCTTTTTGCAATATAAACTTGACCTCTATCTGTTACACTTTTTGAAATAAAAAACAAGTGTGGACCCAAATTGATGTACTTGGTCGCAAAATTGATCTGCCTAAATCAGAAAACTTAACATGTTCGCTAGACTGTGAAATTAGATTAACTGAAACTAGAGCTGTCGGCAAAGCCAGACTAATACCCCCGCAACTGCATTTGAGTACCATCATTTAAAGGGTAATACATTAAATAATATATAATTCGGTGGATACAAAGCTGATTTAACCAAGCTTTCGGCACAAAATGAGCAAGGATTTTTTATCATTAAGGTCAAAGGTCAAAGTCAAGGTCACAGTGACCTAAATTTGGTATGCGACACATCGTCTTCCCATGATGCATCCACACACCAAGTTTGATAATCCTAGGTGCTACGGTACAAAAGTTCTGCTCCGGACTCGGTTTTACTATCATAAAGGTCAAAGGTCAAAGTCAAGGACAGTGACCTAAATTTGATACGCGACACATCCGTCTTCCCAATATGCATCCACACACCAAGTTTGATAATCCTAGGTGCTATGGTACAAAAGTTCTGCTCCGGACACGAAATGCACATGGTTTTCCTATCATAAAGGTCAAAGTCAAAGTCAAGAACACAGTGACCTAAATTTGGTATGCGACACATCGACATTCCATGATGCATCTACACACCAAGTTTGATAATCCTAGGTGCTACGGTACAAAAGTTCTGCTCCGGACACAAAAGGGGACGGACGGACAGACGGACAGACATGGTGATTCCTATATAACCCCCAGACTTCGTATAAAAGCAATACAGCAGACTGTCATGTATCACCCAAAACCAAAATGCCAAATATCAGTGACCTACCACTGCTGTAGAAAAACCAAACATGTTCACTAGACCGTGAAAATGAGGTCAAGGGCTAATGCCAAATAGCAGGCTGTAATCTTCCATCTATAACACACATATCAAATATTATTGACCTACCACTTATAGTTACTGAGAAACTAAACTAAGCACAAAAACTTAACATGATCACTGGACCGTGAAATTGACGTCACAGACAAAAGCCATATGGCAGACTGTCATATACTGTCCAAGACCAACATATATACAAAATATCATTGACCTACCACTTCTAGTTACAGAGAAAATGACCTGATCAGAAATATTATTCATGCTCACTAGACCGTGACATTGAGGTCAAGAACAAAAGCCATATGACAGACCGTCATGTACTACCTAATACTAACCTACATACCATATATCATTGACCTACCACTTATATTTACCAAGAAAATAAACTAAGCACAAAAACTCAACATGTTCATTGGACCATGAAATTGAGGTCACTGACAAAAGCCATATAGCAGACTGTCATGTACTACACAAGACCAACCTAAATACCAAATATCATTGACCTACCACTTATACTTACTGAGAAAATGACCTAATCACAATAAAGGCCTACGCCAAGCGCAGCATGATACGACCGCAGCATGTCGACCACTGAAATTTCAACAAAAGTAGTTTAAAGTGAATGTGGACACAGTAAAGAGCTTGACACAATAATTAGATGGACACAAAAAGAAGCTTGACACAGTTATTAACTAGAAACAAAATAGGGAAAAAACCCTTTTGATTACTTACTGATAAAAAACCGTAAGAGCTATGCAAAATATGTACTATCAACTAAAACTTTACATCCATAGAAATTCAAAGAAAAAAATCCATCGAAATCTGATGAAAAATAAAGACATGACACATTTAGAAAGATTGCAATTTTGGCCCCTTTGACCCCTTGTAGCTCCGAAACAGTAAGAGCTACAAAAAATCCGTTGACATACACCTGAAAGCTTATATCAAGAGGAATCCAAAGAAAAAAATCCCATCGAAATCCGATGAAAAATAAAGATTTGACATATTTAGAAAAATTGCATTTTTGGCCCCTTTGACCCCTTGTAGCTCGGAAACGGTAAGACCTACAAAAAATCCGTTGACATACTGCAAAAAGCTTAGATCACGAGGAATCCAAAGAAAAAAATCCCATCGAAATCCGATGAAAAATAA
>MJUU01012388.1:16412-32835 GCA_002080025.1 Modiolus philippinarum | reverse complement strand
GACGCCGACGCCAGCGCCATACCATAATACGACCGCAAAATTTTTGCGGTCGTATAAAAACTTAACATGCTCACTAGACCGTGAAACTGAGGTCAAGGATGACAGACTGTCATGTACTTCCTAAGACCAACCTACATACCATATATCATTGACCTACCACTTATAGTTACTGAGAAACTAAGCACAAAAACTCAACATGTTCATTGGACCATGAAATTGAGGTCACAGACAAAAGCCATATAGCAGAATGTCATGTACCTATATACCAAATATCATTGACCTACCACTTATAGTTACTGAGAAAGTGACCTAATCACAAAAACTTAACATGAAAGTTTATGCCGCCGCTGTCATACTTTGTACGCATATGTCTCACTTTCGCGCCTTTCGTTGCGGGCGAGACAATAAAAAATGCACAAATTTTGAAAATTTACGGAAAAAGGGCAATAACTCAAAGACGGGTTTCCGGATTTTCTTCAAACTTTCAGGGCAGGTAGATCTTGCTATGCTGATAACTTTTACCACATGTCAGATTTTTGTTATCTGTAACGGTTTTTAATGAGTTATTTGCAAAAAACAGCAATTTACCCCTATGTTCTATTTTTAGCAACAGCAGCCATGTTGTTTGGTCTACGGACTAATCGAACACAATTTTGAAACTGCATACCCTGGTGATGCTTCAGGCCAAGTTTGGTTACAATTGGCTCAGCAGTTCCAGAGGAGAAGATTTTTGAAATTGTTGACGGACGGACAGAGGATGGACACAAAGTGATGGCAAAAGCTCACATGGCCTTTTAGGCCAGGTGAGCTAAAAATCCTAAAGATTCTGTGGAACCTAGTGTATTACAATGTACCTGCGTTTTCAGATTTCCTCGAAATTTCTAGGTGGGTAGATCTTGATATGTTGAACATTTTTGCAATTTAAAGTTGACCTCTATCTGTTATAGTTTTTTTCATAAAAATAAAAAAATATCAAAATTTTGAAAATTTCACAAAAAAAAGGACAATAACTCCAAGAAAGACTGGTTTTCAGATTTTGTGGGGCAGGTAGATCTTATCATGCTGATCACTTTTACCTCATGTCAGATTTTTTATATCTGTAATGGTGTTTGAGTTATTTGCCAAAATCAGCAATTTACCCCTATGTGCTTTTTAGTAACAACAGCCATGTTGTGTGGTCCTCTTACTAATCGAACACAATTTTGAATCTAGATACCCTGGTAATTATTCAGGCCAAGTTTGTAAAAGTTGGCCTTGTGGTTTCAGAGGAGAAGATTTTTGAAAAAGTTTACGACGGACGCCAAGTGATAGCAATAACTCATGTGGCCTTTTAGATCAGGGGAGCTAAAAACACAACATTCAAAATAAGACAGCCACAGTGTAAAACTCCCATTATACCAAGAGTGACATCAGATGCTGAAGAAGGGTAAGCTTGTCCTGCTCTGTAAACAGCACCTGCCAAACTGTCAGTGAGGCATCAATGTTTTGAAAGATCTGTGTGTAGCTGATTGGCTAATGTCCTTTTCTAATCTGATCTTTAAGAAATCAAGAATATATTGATCCTTGTGAACTAAGTAATCAACTTAGTTTGCTTGTACAAGGAAAGTAATAAATAAAAAAACACATAAAAATAAATATGTATTTCCCATCTGAAACAGATATATGACAAGATTATAACAAAAAATATATGAAATGTTAAAAAAGAACAGAAATTAAAAAAGCAAAATAAAACTGTGATGAAAAGTTTACAAAACTAACAACAAATTGATTAAAAAACATAAATATTGCACTTATATAAGATAAATATTAATCTCTAATGCTCTTCTGTACATTGTTCTAAATAATCCTCTTCATTCATATCATATACAGTAGAACCCTGCTTATTGCCCCAACAGTAATGTGTAAGACACTTCTTTTATTATTAAGAGTGCAGTGTTATAGAGAATAAGGCCTAGATTTTCTTAAGCAAGTAAAAGATATCTTATCTTTGGTGACTATTTTTTCTCTCTACTGTCAAGTTTTCATTGTGGTTTTATGCCATGTGATCTAATTATGGCTAAAACTGTTTCCTCACCAAATCAACACTTCTGGTTAGTCCATTTCTCATGAAAAAAGTCCTCTGTTTTATAGAAACACAAAGTAAACGTTTCGACCATTACCTTTATTAATGGTGCAAAATCAAGTACAACCAGTATTAACATATCTGTACAGCTGTATAGCATCCCACAATTTTTTTGGGGGGAGGGGGATGTCATCATATGCAGTGGACATTTATCAGGTGATTTTACCAATGATAATCCTAGGGAATCGAGACTTGTTTGTAACCCCATATAGACGACCTCAATAGTAACCCTCAGCCCATTTCCCGTAACGAAATGGACTGCGGCAGGCAACATAAAAAAAACATCTCTTGCTTCGAATCCTCATGTCTAAAATGATATTTACAGAGGAATGCCAAACTTAACCTTGACATGTATTTTTTCAAAAATAGAGACATTGCAGTTAAAGACAAAGACAATGTTATTTGTGTTAGATTACAGGTTGTTTTAGAATACGTCTTTCTTCAAAACAACCTACATCACTTGTCAAATTTTGTAGTCACACTTTCAAATAATGTCACTTGAATAGACAAGTTTCCAGTTGGTGAATTTTCCCAGAAAATTTTGACGTCACAATATAGTTTTTTTATGTCATAATGTTACGTGGCGCAATTTACTTCGATTGACCACAAGTCAATCGGGTAATTCATTCATAAAACAAAATTGGAAATCAGTCTATTAAAATATTCCTTTACCAATGTGATCAATGCTATTTTTAATCAGCACTTCTTTCAGCACATAGATACAGCTAAGTAATGGTTTGGTAAATAAAGTTTTACTGTATATGAAATGTACATTCAGTCAAATATAGTTCTCTCTGCATTCTTATCTTCAAAAACATTTTTTATGAACAGTAATAGAACAGTTATGGGACTTGACATATTGTGAGATGTTGTGAGTTGCTATGGCAACAAAACCTGTTTAAAAAAAGATTTGATATCTATACTGCCAGAATTCATACAAGTTGTGATTTACAATTGACTGAAACTGGTAACTTACAAGGGGAATTGAAATATACCCATAAGTAAGCAAAAAGTGAAAATTGTAATTTGGGAACTGTTTTATATTTTATGATATGTATTACAAATAATGTAGAAAAATTATTGCAGTGCTTTTAAACAAGAATAATCAAAATGGTCATCAAAATCAGTAACAAAGTCAATGTGGTCAATATTTCGAGAGGATCCAGATGAGTTACCTTTCCTAGAAATATCCACATAATAAAGGGCTATGCCGAGCGCAGCATGATACGACCGCAGCATGTCGAACAGTGAAATTTGAACAAGTGTAATTTGAAATGAATGAGGACACAGTAAAGAGCTTGAAACAGTAATTAGATGGACACAATAAAGAGCTTGACCCAGTAATTAGCTGCACACAAACTAAGGAAAATAAAAATTAGCCTTTATAATTCCTTATAGATATCGGAAATTGTAAGAGGTATGTCAAATTGGTCAACATACTACTTTACCTATACCATTAAGAGGGTACGAAGAAGGGAACCCCATTAAAATCCAATAAAGAAATAAAAGATTTTACATATTTTGAAAATTGCAATTCCAGCACTTTGAGCTATCTTTTGGCATACTACCAAAAGCTTACAACAAGAGGACTCCAAAACAAACAGAAAAATCAAATGAAATCTGATGAAAAATAAAAGATTTCACTTATTTCGAAAAATTGCAATTTTGGTCTCTTTGACTCCTTGTAGCTAAAAAATAGAAAGAGCTACACCAAATTGGTTGACATACTACTGAAAGCTTAAATCAAGAGGAATCCACAGAAAAAAATCCCACAGAAATCCGATGAAAAATAAAAATCTTAGGTAACCTGCAAATTTGCAAGTTTGTCCCCCATTCGGCCGCTCATAGCTCAGAAAACAAACAAGTTGTCAAAAATCTCTATGTTTATTTTCAAAAAGAATCCATTAAAAAAACTGCATCAAAATTGGACTAAAAATAAAAAAAAATGAATTTTTTTTTTAATTGCCCCTTTTGGGCCCCATTTATCTCGTGAACGGTATATGCCACATAAAATCCATCAGACATACTACTGAAAGGAAATTTTATTAGGAACACACTGAAAGAAACTCCATCAAAATCCGATAAATAATAAATATTCTAGAGCCAAATATGTTAAAACACCCAATTTTGCCCCTCTTTTGGAAACCTGAGGGGCCAAAATGACCAAAACCCATCCAAGCCTTTCTTTAGTGCACAGGAATAATGAGGTAAAATTTCATAAGGATTGGTCAACTGGAACTTCAGTTATTGCCCAAAAACGAAAGTGTCTACAGAAAACGACAGCACCATACCATTATACTACCTCAAAATTTTTGCAGTCGTATAAAGAGACAAGGGATTTTCTAAATTTTGGTCAAAGTTGGTACTTTCAAAATCCTTCTTTTCCTTTCCCAAATAATAAATCGCTCTGTACTACACATACAGGGAGACATTGTGTCTCCCAAAGTCCCACTGTGGGTACCTTGGTCAGACAAAATATCATATTATTCCTTCTTTTATAATGACAGATGGACGGAAGAAATGATAAAGAAAAAACTTGAAAGGGGATATTAATAGCATATTGGTATCCAAATATTCAAATTTCTTAGTTCCTTGTATAAAGTGGTGCATTTAACATGATCTTACCCTCTAAACTATGTTGGAACAATCACAACAACACATCAGTTTGTTCTGTAAGCCTTGTCATTCAACAGAAAGAATACATGAAATGATTGCATTTCAAAGATGGGGTTTGAATGGAGTTAACAGTTTAGGCTTAATGCTGTGGCTTTCACATACATGGATATGTGAAATTATGTATCAGGCCTATTTGTAGGGGTAATTGCATTTTCAACCCCTTGAGAACCTAAAAAATAGTTCTCACAAAATATGATGTTGATGTTTTTTTTCATTTTCATTTTCCGTTCCATATACCTTTAGTACTCATTATAATGTACAGCCATATACTTTAATATGATAAGAACATATTTAATCCTAATATGAGGTGCGACAGGTTGAGGTAGATAAAGAGAGATTTCAAAAATAGCCTTTCACCTTGGCAATAGGGAAATCATTCATGACAAGTGAGAAGAGAAAATTTTATTACCATTTGAATTTTGAAACTTCTTTAAAATCTTAATGAGTATATTTAAATTGAAACCTATTGATATAAAATCAATTATTTGCAAATATGTCACAATGATATCATAGACACCATGAAAACCTTAGAAAGTAACCAGGGACTGATAGAATATCCATATCCTGATCATAATATTGCAAGTTTTAAAATAAAATACAAGAAAACAAACCATAAAGTCTACATATATTGCATACAAATGTGACCCAGACTGAGAATGCTGAGTGTTTTTGTTAATGATGTATAAAATTAAGTGGATGTAAATTGCATAAATGAATACTGCAACACCTAAAGTTCTGGTATCAACACAAGGAAACCTGTTTCACCAAAAATTGATCAGAGTTTCTTTAATGTGCCTCTTATATAAAATCCTTGATTTCCCATGCAGAATTCATAGAACGTCTCATATTGTATTATATATCTTATGAAATAGATCTATACTGAGAAAGTGGACTTTTATATATTCTTCAGGATATGAAGGCAAAACAAGACAAATGTGGGAAATACTCTATCAAGTGGTGGTAAACTATAAATCATACAATGTGCTCGATTGATTTTTTTCTGTTTAATCATTGAAATTTTAGATAAACATTATATGCAAATATCAGTGCATTGCTAAAAATTCTAGATTGTACTAGGCAAATATAACATGATATGTTAACCTCCTTTCCCTGTGCAGGGTTTGTTTGTGAAACATTAAAAATGTCCCACATAGATAACCCTGGTAAATCTATATGCCCCTTTATTAAAATGCCCATTACTAATTTTCTAACATTTTTACACCCCTCTCAAATTTCCTTTCTTAATTCTATTTCACATTATCCAACACCTTTCAACTAACCCTTTAATAACTATATCATCAAGGGTGATGATTTTTGTTTCATAGAAACTTTGAAAAGACATGCTTGATTTTTAGATAAGGTAAAATCTAGATGAAGGATTGTAAATACGAGAATTGCGTCAATCTGCATAGAACTTTCAATACTGCAATATTTGACTAGACATAGGTGAGAGTATATTAATTTTTTTTAACATTTTGTGAAAGATTGGGAAAGCAACATTATTTTTGGGTACAAATATTTCCAAATTGTTTTTATTTTTTCTTTCACTACAAGAAAAAGTATGGAATTTGTTGTAAGGATAATAATTTTTTTTATACCTACTTGATCATATCACTTCTTATTCAAAGTCAGTGACTTTTGTTTGAATAGTGAGCTTTACCCTTTAAAAAGTACTGTAAAATGAGTATTGACACCCAAAAATGACTTCAGCAAAAATTCAATTTAAAAACAATATGAGTATAATTTTGCACATGATATTCTTTATGATTCTACATGTATTGCAATTTCAGCCAATTTCATAACCCACTATCCCAGCCAAATTACTTTACTCGCTATTCCAGCAAATTATTTCACTAAAATTCCATGCCAATTATCAAACTAATATTTAAAGCCAATAATTTAAGTCAAATTTCTAGCCAAATATTTAACTGACATTCCAGAGCAATTTTTAAGCTCGCAATGAGAATCATCAGTCAGTTATCTCCCTGTACCAAGTTAGTTATATATCGTAAAAGGGGAGAAAAAATTCTCAATTTCAATTCAAAAAGAGCCTTTTGATATGCTAATTGAAATCATCTGCACTTTGACCATATATAACTTAACTTGGTACAAAGAGATAAGCGACCAATATTCCTCATTGCTGCAAATTATCTAAATCATTTTTCCTGCCAATTTTAAAGTATTGCAATTATAATCTAAATGAAACAAAAATGTTTCTTCATGGAGAGTAATAATATTGAACAAAGTATTTGCATTATATTTCAATGACACAGCCATCTACATTGGATGCAAAACAAAAATGTCACTAGATACAGAATACTATTATTCTGTATCCAGTGACATTTTTGTTTTGCATCTAATGTAGACGGCTGTGTCGTTGAAATATAATGCAAATGCTATTATAATCAATAAATTGATATCTAAATTTAAAGTATTTAGTTAAAATATAATTATCTACTTGATTTGGGACATGCACATCGGGACTAAATTATCACTAAGCATCACTATAACTGCTGATATATTGGTATTTGTCAGGAATGGAGTGACTTATTGCATTTTCCTCCAAGTCATGATCATGCTACAAACCAAGCTAGATAATGTGGTTTCAATGGAGAAATGCAATCACTCAATTCCTACCAAAAAATAAAAAATCTCGACAGCTATTGTGAAAAGTGTAAAAATACTGTATACAGTGATTGTAATGTGCAACCAAAACTGGCCAATTCCTTGATGTCATAGAACCTGTTGTCATGAATGTTACCTCGTAAAATTTATTAATTATAACTGGAACATCCATAGATATACATGTATTGTACATAAAACAGTACTGATATTTCATCGAAAGGTCTTTCAAACATACAAGTATAACTAAGTAATTTGTAAAAACTATTTTTAAAGTAATTGTGCTGCTTTCCGCAGCCAATTTCCTGACAACTGATTGCACCATACATGTATGAAAATTCTGTTTACTCAGTACATGAAATTTACAAACTGACTGGGACCAATTATATTGAATTTTTTCTTCATTTAACTGTACATATGTGCATGATTTTTTTGGTAAAGTGTTACAATGATTCCATGATTACATATGAGCTTAACAAAAATGTAGCAATTCAATATAAAGTAATGTCAAAAAAAGACAAAATATACAGTAGCTTGCATCACAAGGAATATTAAATTAGCATTCTCCACCTCTAAACACAAGTCATTACACAAATAGCTTCCTACAGCTCCTATTACAAGTCGATACACAATGCTCTAAACACAAGTCAATACACAATGCTCTAAACACAAGTCAATACACGATGCTCTAAACACAAGTCCATACACAATGCTCTAAGCAAAAGTCAATTTACAATGCTCTAAACACAGGTCAATACACTATACTCTAAACTCAAGTTAATACACTATGCTCTAAACACAAGTCAATACACAATGCTCTCAAGCACATACTTCTACAAGAACAACAACAAAAGAATATCACATGGTACAAAGCACTATATATGTACTAGCCAGAGACCAAATTTCCTCTTCGTACATCATTCATTTTGGTTGAATAAAGAAATATTTATCATTCTATTCATTCATTTACTTATTTCATGTCAACAAATGCAGTTTTGTGAAAAATTTAGGGAGATTTGTTACTTCATTTGATACGTTTTTTTTTCTTAAATTGGAACATCATTTAAAATTTAAATAAAGGTCTATATGCTTCTTCTTGAAAGCAACAGGGGAAAGCACTAAATCATTGCAATAAATTCATAAATGTTGTGAGAACATCTGATCTTTGAAAAACTTGACTTTGACATGAACTGATACCTGGTGAGCACAAACTGGTTCTTTGAGAAAACTGGTCCTTGACAAGAACTGATCCCTGGTAAGAACAGGTCCTTCCCAAGAACTGATCCATCTTAAGAACTAGTCCTAGGCAAAAACTGATTCTTGTGAGAAACTGACCTTCATGTGAAGCAATCCTGGATGAAAATTGGTTCTTGAAAACAGGGGATAATTCCTGGAAACTGTTCCTTAGAAAGAACTCATCCTCTGTGAGAATGGTCATTAGAAAGAGTGGTAAGTTGTGAGAAATGGTTTTTGACAAGAACTTGGTAATTTGGGAATTTGGTCACTGACAAGTACACATAACAATGATATGGCAATAACAATAAAATATATCTCAAATAAAATCAAACTCTAAAACAGTTTCAGTCATCACAAATCTGTTACATCACAATTGTTTTTAATTTTCCATTTTATAAATTGATACCGAGTTAAACCTTGTTATTATTTACCATGAGGATGTGAATTTACAGCTGACTAAGTGAACATTAATTTCTAATTAAAATACTAGGCTAATATGTGAAAATCTCAAGAGAACAAAGATTATTTTCGGTCTGCAACATACTGGGAGGATTTCTTTTTATGACAATCAAAATAAAATCTATTAGAAAACTTTCTGAAAAATGTAGATGCATTTTTTCTCCAACTTCATTTTTCAAAGCATTCCTAATGAATATTTACTAATCCTCATAAATCAGTACCAGAATCCTCCTACATTTGGATAACATGTGTTATTTAGTGAGGTCTGTGGAATTTCTGATATTGAAATGCTTATTTTTCTTAAGTTTTTGAGATTACTATAATACAAAAATTTAAAAGTGTATTTTATATTTTTTTGTTTTTGGTATAAACCAAATCACAATAATGCCTGTTTATCATTAAGATATAATCTTAAATGCCCATTTAAAAAATGGATATGTTGTGCACGTGCCCCATCATGCATCATGTTACCATGGTTACAAAAAATAAAAATTCTTTTTTTTTTGTTATTCTAAAGTTTTACATTTTTTTTTTATCTAAATTGAAAATTGAAAACCACAACAATTCATGCTAAAATCCTGCAATTAATCCCTTGAATTCATATGTTTGACTGTTTTTTTGTTTTTGGGTTTTTTTTGCGATTAACTACAATTTTTCCACATTAAAATAGTTTCCATGCAATATGTACATACATGTAGTTAAAACATATTTCACTTAAATATGAAATAGAATAAATATCAAAATTTTTGGTATTAGATTTCAAAACATGGAATGGCATTTATCAATTATTTTGTAGTTTGTACAATATTTCTATAAAATATATTTGTTTCTTTTGCATTTTCTTTGTTACATTGCTACAAATAATGTATATTGGTCCAATTAATTAGTCTGATTAATAAAATAATCTTTTTTGGTTCCTTCAGCAGTCTTCTGGAATTGGATAACACATTATCTTTACCTTTAAAGTAAAGAAAACTAGAGACTCTCTTGAGCTGGAATTGCTCACCTCCATCTTAATCTAAAGCCATCTTGAATCAAATGGGTGGACTATTTATTATTTCATAAAGGATGGACATATTGGACACAATTGATCAATGGAACCATCAAAGCACTTGTATTAAACACACATGGGACCGAGTCAAAATGAAGGCAAAATGATAAAATAATATAAATTTCACTCAATATTGTTTTGCTTTTAATATATTTTTTCAATAAATAGCTTTTGTAAATTTATTTAATTTCTTTTGAATCATTAGAATAAAATGTCTAACCCTTCATTTTCTATGAACTCTGCTTTACTCAACAAAAACAATCCATTTTGTTAGCAACTTGGCCAATGTCACATGCCAATAATTATTTTCTAAAATTAACTTTATTGCATTCAAAAAAGTTATTTCCTTGCGTCCTGATTTTCATTACTAAATAAGTTGTGGCGTATTTTATTGACAAACACAAAAATGTACACAGAAAAACATACATTTTTAAAAATACACCAATCCATTTTAAAATCAGGATTAACATTTTACCAAGTCTCTTGACTCTTGATAAAAAAATTACATATCACAAAACCATAACATCTTTTTCTATAAATTACTGTTTTATACATTTTTTTATGTACAGAGGAAAATAAAATTTTTCCTGGAAGTATCCAATTTTTGTATAAAAATTTATACATTAACAAAGCACCTTAGCAAGTTACATGTATTTACATGTATATATTAACAAATGTACATATTATGTACATATATATATATCATAAAGCAGATATTCAAAGCATTTAATAGGCAAATCTGCACGTCCAAAATACTTTTTTGATACCCTTGAAAAATGGATTTCTTTTTATCCCATAATGTCCATCACCGTCCATCAGATCTATTTTTAACTCCAATAATAATCAGTTTTCCATCTCTTATTCCAGCAAAGATGTGACTGTTGCTATTGGTAACAGACAAACAGTGAATTGGCACATGCAGTGGGAAAACATTGACTGTTCTTAACCTAAAAACAAAAATTTCATAGTTATTAATAAATATAACTTAAATGTCCATAACTAAATGACTATTTAACATCAGACAAAAATGACAGTCTCCTTGAGAAAATATGTAATACTCTGAAATGGAAAACCATGAAAATCTGACAAAACATTACTATCAAACATCCTAAAATAAAATTCCATAAACAAATTGATAACTCATAAGCATAACATTTTAATTTTTTACTTACCCAAATATTTCCATCATTGTCAGCTGACCTTGAACATCTCCTGTGATCACATGATCTCCTTTGATGACCATGTGACCTAGTGCATTAGGGAGTTTTTCTGTGAAAAGATGTTTCCCATTGATAGAGTATAAATGCAAAGAAAACCGCTCCTGGAAGAGAAAAATGAAAAATTTAAAGCCAGATACGTAACTCATGTTTTTGTTTTGATGAAACCCACAATCACTTACCATTAAAAAAATATACGCAATGCTAGTCTTGTCAATATCTAATTAATGATGATGACTTTCACAAAGAACTTTTGGTAATTTTAATTGTATTGAAGGTTCAATGAAAAAATTTGAACTACAACCAGAGATGATTTTGTTGACCATATCGACTTAGTGGAATTAGTCAACCAGAAACCAAATAAGGCTATGTAATAAAAGTATCGTAATGGACAAATCTGGACTATCAATAGCTGAAATCCACAAAAATGCAGAGGAAAATCATCCCTGCATAATGTACAGAATTAAATAATTATATGAATAGTAAAACATTTATTTCAAAATATCTACCTTTGGATCAATGGGAAATTTTTCATGACAATACAAAATAATTCTTCCCATCTCATCCACAGCCAGTAGAGGTATATGTAAGGTATATCCCATGGCACATGGCGGGTGTAATGTCCTCATATAATGACCTCTCCTTACTGTATGCAAAATCACTGTACAATCCTAAAAAATAATTCATAATGTACATGTATGAGCACATAGCTTTCCTTAACTTTCAACATAAATATTTCTTCTTTCATTTAAAATAAATAAACTTTGCAGACAGTAATTAGACTTTTATGAGAAAACTCCATTAAATTTTAATATATTTCAAATTAATTATTCCCCTTAAACTTTTTGCCTCTACAAACAATTAATACATATATTTTTCATTATTATTGGATTGTTTTCTTCTAGGTACTAATTAGTCAAAATTCCTTTAAAATGCTACAAAGCACATGAAATTTCAAATTTCATTGTGAGTTTGTGTTTAGTCTGGTGAATATTTAGTAAAAAAAAAATCCTAGGATTTCAAATGCATAACATATCATGGAAAAAAAAATTTCAATTAAATGGACTAAAGATGTTATTATTTGAAACCTACCCTTGCTGCTGAAGCCACCATATCTAATTCAGTAGAAATGTAGACTGCAGTGACCTCTCCATCATGGCCGTACAATGTCTGTAGGGGTTTGTTATTTACATTCAGACTAAATCCACTCTGTAAAGAAACATAGATAAATAATTTTGTGCATTTGAATTCTGACAAAATTTCAAAATTGTAGCATCAATCATTGCAGAGGAAAGTTCGGCGAAGGTAATAGATGGACAGACAGATCAATAGAATGACAGACATAAGTAAAGCAGTATACCCTCATTGTCTTTCGGAGCCATGGTATTATGCAGGAGGAAAACTACAATTGTCAAGGTTTAAATAAAAGATTCCTAGTTTGAGTACAAGACTGTGTTTCTTTGTATTCTGTTGACCTACCAGTACATGTAATTTGTTTTTGTAAACTATGTATAATAAGAATTCTATTATATTTGTGGAATACTGTTCAAGCTTTGTTGACCACTTGACATCCTTGCCCTTGGGTGTCTAAGATTTTTCTGTCTGACACTCAATCTGGTGTTTGATTATCCCCCTTATATCAATTGAGCTTCACCAAATGTGACTGTGGCAAACCACAAAAGGATACCTGCATTTACAATAAACTGCTGCGCCGTCCACTGGCAAGGCGAACTTAATGGCATTGTTGGACCACAACAAAATTTTGATTGAAAAAAAAATCAAACAGAATATGTGCCTTGCCAAAATGTAACAATTAACAAATATCAAATTAAATTTCACAAAGTCCAAGGTTACATAACTCTCTACAAAATCAATCAACTGGAACCAAATTCCAACTTGATCTGTATCTCACCTAGATATACTCACATACCAAATATGAAATAAATACGTCAAGCAGTTACAGTAAAAAACCACGGAAACCTATATTTTAAAAATTTCACTAAGTCAAAGGGCCATAATTCTGTACAAAATCAACCGACTGGAACCAAATTCATACTTGATATTTATCTCACCTACATAAACACATACTTAATATGAAATCAATATGTCGAGAGGTTACAGAAAAAAACTCCGGAAACCTAAGTATATATTTCAAAATTTCACTAAGTCAAAGGGCCATAACTCTGTACAAAATCAACTGACCAAGACCAAATTCAAACTTGATCTGTATCTCACCTAGATATACTCACATACCAAACATGAAATGAATATCAAGTGGTTACAGAAAAAAACTCCGGAAATCTATATTTTTCAAAATTTCACTAAGTCTAAGGGCCATAACTCTGTACAAAATCAACCGACCAGAACCAAATTCAAACTTGATCTGTATCTCACCTAGGTATACTCATATACAAAATATGAAATCAATATGTCAAGGGGTTACAAAAAAAAATCTCTGGAAACCTATATTTTTCAAAATTTCACTTAGTCCAAGGGCCATAACTCTGTACAAAATCGACTGACCGGATCAAAATTCAATCTTGATTTGAATCTCACCTAGGTATATTCATATACAAAATATGAAATCAACATGTCAATGGATTACAGAAAAAAACTCAAGAAACCTATATTTTTCAAAATTCACTAAGTCCAAGGGCCATAACTCTGTACAAAATCAATGGACCGGAACCAAATTCAAACTTGATCTGTATCTAACCTAGATATACTCATATACTAAATATGAAATCAATATGTCAAGCAGTTACAGAAAACATAGGTAATCAACGATTACAAAGTTCACCTCGTTATGGCACATAGACACAGACACCCTATTTGGCTAGGGTGCTCATTTACCATACCTTATGCATGTATACAAAGGCTAGATGATCTTACCATGTACAGTAACCAAGACCTGAATTCGGACATAAACGGTAAAGTGACCTAATTTTGCCTGGATGCTGACCTACCCCCTAAGATGCATGCACATGCAAGGTTACATGATCCTACCATGTACACTTACTCAGATCTGAACTCGAACGTAAACTTAAATGTTAGTCAATCATGCGGAAAATATAGGTCAAAGTGACCTAATTTTGCCTGGATGCTGACCTACCCCCAAAAATGAATGCACATGCAAGGTTAGATGATCATATCATGTACAGTTACTTAGATCTGAATTCAGACATAAACTTGATTGTAAGTCAATCATGCAGAAAATATAGGTCAAAGTGACCTAATTTTGCCTGGATGCTGACCTACCCCAAAAGATGCATGCACATGCAAAGTCAGATGATCATACCATGTACAGTTACTTAGATCTGAACTCGGATGTAAACTTGAATGTAAGTCAATCATGTGGAAAATATAGGTCAAAGTGACCTAATTTTCCTGGATGCTGACCTACCCCTAAGATACATGCACATGCAAAGTTAGATGATCCTACCATGTACAGTTACTTAGATCTGAACTCAGACGTAAACTTGAATGTAAGTCGATCATGCAGAAAATAAAGGTCTAAGACCTAATTTTGCCTGGATGCTGACCTACCCCCAAAGATGCATGCACATGCAAGGTTAGATGATCCTACCATGTACAGTTACTGAGATATCAACTCCGACCTAAAATTAAATGAAAGCCAGTCAAGCGGAAATATAGAGACCTAATTTTCCTGAGGCTGTGAGTTAGCCCAAGATGCATCTGTACACAAAGTTTGATGACCCTACCATTCATAGTTACCAAGATATATACCTAAATGCGGACACGGACGCGGACGAAGACGCGGATGCGGATGATGAGGGTACTTCAATAGTCTCCCTCAACTTCATTGAGGCGAACTAAAAATCTCCAGAAACCAAAAAGTTAACGGACGAACGGACGGACGGACGGACGGACGGACGGAGGGTATACCATAATACGTCCCTCTTTCGACGGGCGCATAAAAATAACCAAAAAGTCAAATTACCTCCCCTTCTCGGTGTAAAAAAATAATTTTGTTCCTTTATGCTACAAGAGAAGTGTGGAAAGATAGACAGACATAGCTCACCCAGGATTGCCTTATCATTTAAAGTTTCACAAAATACATGTATTTCTCATGACCGACTTTTCTGTGGATTAAATAGTATTTTGTTAAGATTATTTTATTAATGTCCTAAAAATGGCCAATCAAGCGTAGAAGATTATTAGTAAAATTCTTGTATAGGGACATCAGGACACATTACCTAGTAAGACAGTGAAAGATTCAATATTTTACTATATATCTATGTAATGTTTACTTTTATTTATCTATTTATTTTTCAAGATAACCAAACATACATCTGGAACACGAATATTAATATCATATCTGAATTTAAGAATCATTGTTATTGTAACACCAAAGATATTGCAATTTGAAAAAAATTTCAATTTTTAACATAGATTATATCGGTAAACTTCTTTAGCTTCAACATGCTGTACTGGAATGTACGATTATAATCCTCTGATCTGATCGGACAATCCAGTACTTTGATATAATGCTGGATAGGAGAATTCATTTACATAGTTGAGTAACAGTTGTTCAGTAGACAGAAATGCTGATGGTCTGATTGATAGAAGTAGTCTCCCAGCATGTTATAGACAAGCTCAAAGTACACTGCTGACAAAATAGAATAAAGGGCTACGCCGAGCGCAGCATGATACGACCGCAGCATGTCGACCACTGAAATTTCAACAAAGGTAGTTTAAAGTGAATGTGGACACAGTAAAGAGCTTGACACAATAATTAGATGGACACAAAAAGAAGCTAGACACAGTTATTAGCTAGAAACAAAATAGGGAAAAAACCCTTTTGATTACTTACTGATAAAAAACCGTAAGAGCTTTAAAATATGTACTATCAACTAAAACTTTACATCCATAGAAATTCAAAGAAAAAATCCATCGAAATCTGATGAAAAATAAAGATATGACACATTTAGAAAAATTGCAATTTTGGCCCCTTTGACCCCTTGTAGCTCCGAAACAGTAAGAGCTACAAAAATCCGTTGACATACTACTGAAAGCTTA
>MJUU01012387.1:4604-21424 GCA_002080025.1 Modiolus philippinarum | reverse complement strand
TGTTTAAGTAAATTATTCAATGCCATAGTAAATGGTAGGTTACTTAATATTTTTCATGACAAAATAAGCCCATCACAATTTGGTTTCCGAAAAAAATAATCGAACCTCGGATAGTATATTTGTTGTCAAAGCCCTCATTAACAAATATGTTAATCACAAAAAAAAAGAAAATGTTTGGATGCTTTATTGATCTTAGAAAAGCCTTCGACTCTGTATGGAGAGTTGGCTTACTATATAAACTCATGAAAAATAAAGATCTCGGAAAAAAGTTACATTATCTTTTGAAAAACATGTACAAATGCTCTGAAGCCTCAGTAAAACATAAAAATCATTTATCAGAAAATGTTTTGATTAACAGAGGAGTAAAACAAGGGGATAATTTGAGTTCTCTTTTATTTAATATATATATAAATGATATTCCAAATATTTTTGATAGTGATTGTCATCCAGTTCTTCTAAAAAATTTAAATCTAAATTGCTTAATGTTTGCTGATGACATTCTTTTGCTATCGGAAACAGCAGACGGTTTACAAAGATCTCTTTGTAAATTAAATGAATATTGCTTTAAGTGGCAACTTTCTATAAATGCAAAAAAATCTAAAACAATGATTTTTCAGTCAAAAAAACATTTTAAATAAGAATCTTAATTTCTTCCTTGGAGGGGAACAATTGGAAAATGTTCTAAAGTATAAATATCTAGGAAATATAATTGAATCATCTGGGAAGTTTCATTCATCTTACCATGAATTATCAAAAAAGGGTAGCAAAGTATTATTTTCATCCTTCAAATACCTTGCACCAATAGACAATATGCCTATTCAGATTCATAAAAAAATATTTGAATCTTTAGTTAAACCAGTTTTAATGTATAACTCCGAGATATGGTATATGGACGTCTATGAAAAAATCATTAAAGCATCAAAACGAGCGAAACAAAACCCTAATTTTGATTTTATATCATTAATAGATTCAAGCTTTATAGAAAAGATTAATTTAAAATTTTGTAAATATACTTTAGGATTAAGCAAACAATCAGTGAATATAGCTGCTAGAGCAGAACTAGCTCAATATCCTTTGGATACATACATCAAAATACAAGCTGTGAAATATTTAGCACGTTTATACCATCATACTAACAACCAACTTTTGGATGATGCATTTCTACTTTCAAAGTCATTACATCAAAATGGCTCATATTCTTGGTTTACATTTGTAACCAATGTATGTTCTACAAATAATGTAGAAATAGATGAAATACAAAAACTTGATTTTTTTAGAGAAAAGTTTTCTTTTGAGAAGAAAATTAAAATAAACTTTAGAAATAATTATGAAACATTGTTTTTTTGGAAAACTAAATACACTAAATGAAAATAATAAAATATTTTTATACAGTAAACTTAAAACTAACTATGAAATCAGTGAATATTTATTAACAACAAATTTTGAAAATAGAAAAACTATATGTAAAATGAGGATTAGTGACCATTTTCTAGAAATAAAAAGGGGTCGATATAAAAAATTAAACAGAAATGAAAGATTATGTCAAATGTGCAATTCAAAAGTCATGGAAGATGAGGTTCACTACTTTTTCCATTGTCCAAAGTATAACAACATACGAAATCAATTTAATTTAGTTAATCTTTCCGATACAAAAAACGAACAAGATAAATTTTTACAAATTATGTCATCTCCGAATCATTTGCAGCTTGTTGCTCCATTTATTAAAAAGTCTTAAATACTGAGGAAAGTGGACTCTATAGCTGCATGATTCTTTACTTTATTTTATGTGCTATCTTCGAAATGTCTTGTATATTTGTTTATTTTGTACTGTAAATATATGTATTGCCATCAACTTCCAAGGGAGTAAAATTGTGCCTTTCAATAAAGATAATAAGTTATTGTCATACAATAGTAAAGACTAGGCGATAAAAATCTAAATTTTCCCTAATAATTTTTTGTGGACAATTCCTATTTTCTTTACTTTCTCCGTCAATCGGATTTGAATTTTTTTGGGCACATTTAGCATTGGAACTCAATAAACTGGATGTTCCTGGCAAAATTCTGAAAATTAAGCATTTTCCTAAAAAAAAATTCTTAACTAGATTTTGTGAAAAAAAAGCCCTGAAACTTGAGGCCATTCTTTGAAAATTCGGGTACCTGAAAATGGTGCATTAGGACAAAATGGTTTGCGTTGTTTGGAAACACAAACAGATATGAACAATAAATGTACTCTGACAGGTGGGAGGGATGAGAAAATATATGACGTGAAAAGTGTTTGGTAAAACAATTCCCCGTGGTAGAGATGTATGCTCTTTATTTTTCTTAGATATGGTGTACTTGTACATGAGATAATATCTCATGTGTACACTTTGTTCAATTACTTTTATCTAAATTTATGTAAATTCTAAAACCAAAGGATTAACTCCCACCATCGTAGTTTTGTCCTCAGCTATATTTGATATTACTGATTATTCGGATTTCGTTTGGTCTTCATTTTTTGAAATTATGGATTTCCTTTGTTTGGGTTCTAGTGCTGCTGATGAGGAATAAATTTCCGAAATGGCCATACAGCTCATTAAAATTATTGCAGTTGGAGTAAACATATGTGTTATGGTCTCATGTTCATTTACTCCATATAATTTCGTAAAATATTTGATTCGAAATGAAAATCAAAACTGGTTTGAGTTTTTTTTGTTAAACTAAACTTCGTTGGGTTCAAAAAATTTTAAGTGTTTGAGAGACTATAACTTTATTGAATTCAACTGTTTTGAGTTTAAGAGAAGTATAACTTTTTCAGTTAATAGTTTTGAGTTTTTGAGAGACTAAAACTTTATTGGGTTCACATCCATGCATATAGTGAGTCATAATGACATTTTGAAGAAAGATTATTTTTTACATTTTATAATGAACTTTGACTGTTAATTTTCCATCAACTCATAATTGTATCTCAAGAGAAAGTTAACATCATGATTAATCTGTTGCGTTATTTGTAGTATAATTATGTTTCAGCTTATTAGCTTGGTAGGTTTGTTTTTATATATAAATATAAGATGTATACTCGGATGTATAGTGTGTGTTCACAGGTGTTTGTAATTAAATGTCGATACATGATATATCATCTTCACTAGCCAAGGGTTGCGATGCGCTCCTCTCCTCTTCACGCTGGATTTCTGTAGTCTCAAATCCACGTTTTTGATTGGTTGCAGTAAACCTCCGTTGCAGCCAATCAATTAGCTTATATTCAGATTTTAAATATATATCGTAACAGAAAAACTTAAAATATGGTGTTTAGTGATTTTTCTATTTTGCAAAATTTCCACAATTTTATAATCTTTCTTAACTTTTGAAGGATTATTTCCTTGTAGTTAAATATATTGTGAATTATTGTATTATTAGATGCAATAAATAATCTTTAACTATTACAATAAATCATACTGAAACTCTTACTTCAAAGGGAGATAATTTGAAACTGATGTTTCACAAATTGTGGTTCAATCCGCCAAGGGTGAAGAGGAGAGAAGCGGATCGTTACCCTTGGCTATATATAGAAGTTAGTGTTAGGCGAATCAACACACCAGTGTATGTGCTCATACGTTTGTAATTAAATGTCATTGAATGTCAATACAACAATGTACAATATGTATAGAAGTTAGTGTTAGGCCAGTCAACACACTAGTGTGTGTCCTCAGGTGTTTGTAATTATATTCAATACAAGATGTATTGAAGTAAGTGTTAGGCCAATCAACACACTAGTGTGTGTTCTCATGTCTTCGTTAAGTTTCCACTCTCATCCTAGTTAGTGTTAGAAAGGTTAATCAACATACTGTATGTGTTCTCAGGTGTTGGTAAAGTTCCAATCTCATTTAAGTTAATGGTAGAAAGGCAAATCAACACACCAGTGCCTGTTATCAGGTTCTTGTTTAGTTTCCCATCTCACGCAATTGTATACTACATATGTATGAAATAAAAAGGACAACAGGAAACACCTACAGTGGCTTAAAATTATAATTACATGCCACAATCTGCTAGGGAACTACACAGGAAAAACACAAATAAGACAAAAGACAAACGTAAACAACGAAAGGAACTCAGGACAGGCGGACTTGGTACCGGCATAAGAAAAAGCCAGCGGTAGGGTTAAACCGGCTTATGGGTACCCAAACCTTCCCTTTATCTGTCCCGTTTCCCTCTAGTATAGTAAACATACTAATAAAACCCAATACAGGTAGACTACTAACTCCGTGACCACAATCTTGAAAGGAGAGAATATGACAATACTTAATTTTGAAAGATGGGTCAAGGGTGCTCATAGTTGATTACCAAGAAGGTTTTTCACTTAATATGTCTTCTCGGATGTTTTACAGTGGAATTTTTTATTAAACAATTCACTACATAAAATACATTTATACGGTTCAATCATTAAAATAGAAAAAAAACTAAAGTGTATTCCCTAAAGTGTATTCATGCGCTTCTATAATTAAACACTGTTTTTTACCACATATATATCCTCATGAAACTTCGGTATTTTGTTATGTGTTTCTAAGTGTCCATTAGGACTAAAACCAACACTAAGTATATCATAGTTATATGGTGTATCACCAGTATGTGATCTCATGTGTCTTTTTAAGCTTTCGTTATGACTAAATATTTCATTACATATATCACATTCATGTGGATCATCACCAGTGTGTTTTCTCGTGTGTTTGTTAAGTGCATCATTCGTAATAAATCTTTTACCACAAATATCACATTTATAAGGTTTATCACCAGTGTGTTTCTCATGTGTATTTTTAAAGATTGCTTTTGACTAAATCCTTTACTACACATATCACATTTATATGGTTTATCACCATTGTGTGTTCTCATGTGGTTGTGTAAGTTAAAATTCGAAGTAAATACTTTACTACACATATCACATTTATATGGTTTATCACCAGTGTGTATTCTCATGTGTGTCTTCAGATGACAATTCTGTGTAAATTCTTTCGTGCACACTTCACATTTATGAGATTTATCACCAGTATGTATTCTCATGTGTCTTTTCAGGTGTTCATTCTGGCTAAATCCTTTACTACATATATCACATTTATAAGGTTTATCACCAGTGTGAATTCTCATGTGCCTCCTAAGGTCACAATTTTGTGTAAATCCTTTCATGCACACTCCGCATTTATAAGGTTCATCACCGATGTGTATTCTCATGTGTATCTGTAGTTTGCTATCCATATTATATTCTTTTCCATACACTTCAGATTTATAAAGTTTATCCATATCGCCCATTTCCATTGGATTCTTATTTTTGTAGTATCAAAATCACGACAGATTGTATGTGTAAATTCCTGAAACAAAATAAAGACACATGATGATTCTGCTGCACCATTTATGTAAGAAATGATTTAATTGGTCAAAACTGGCTGATAAAACTTTCTTTTAAGCTCATTCAGACTACTTAGGCTTTTGATAAGAATTTTTGATATCACATTTTTGATATGGGATACAGTACTTGTAGGGTAAAACATAACCATTTTATGGTGTATGGTGTATGGTGTAATGGTGTATGGTTCAATGGTGCATGGTGTATGGTTCAATGGTTCATGGTGTATGGTGTAATGGTGTATGGTGTTGCAACGTGAACCATACACCATACACCATGAACCATACACCATACACTATGAACCATACACCANCACCATTTATGTAAGAAATGATTTAATTGGTCAAAACTGACTGATAAAACTTTCTTTTAAGCTCATTCAGACTACTTAGGCTTTTGATAAGTTTTTGATATCACATTTTTGATATGGGATATTTACCACTTTAGAAATGGAATAATGGGATAAAAATCATTGGAATATATCAAATTTTCAATGTGATATATTATGGGGTGATAGAATGGGATTTTTCATATTGGTCCTGTAATATGTCCAAGGACGATCATATTGGGCGGAGGATAGCCGTATTAGGCCGAGGCAACGAGGCCCAATCATACTGTCCGAGGACATATACAGGACCGATGTTAAAAATAACATTCTATGACGCCTTTATTAAATAGTTATATAAACTATATACTATCGAATCAATAATATGTAATATGTCCAAGGACGATCATATTGGGCGGAGGACAGCCGTATTGGGCCGAGGCAACGAGGCCAAATCATACTGTCCGAGGACATATACAGGACCAATGTTAAATGTTAAAAATAACATTCTATGACGCCTTTATTAAATAGTTATATAAACTATATACTATCGAATCAATGCACAGGCATTTGTTTCATTAAAACAAATCCAACCTCTCCAAGAGAGAGAGTGGGTGGGTTTCTTTTTAATGAAACCAATTTTTTGGATTTCCTTTGTTTGGGTTCTAGTGCTGCTGATTAGGAATAAATTTCCAAAATGGCCATACAACTCATTTAAATTACAGCAGTTGGAGTTAACATACATATGTATGTGTTATTGACTCATGTTCGTTTACTCCATATCCTTTCGTAAAATATGAAGTTAAATTCAGCGAGTGGTGGTTACCTTCGTAGCATTTTGTGTTGAAATCTGATTGTTGACATGTTTATATATTATGATGTTTCATATTAAAAAATCACTGAATTATCAAAGTATTTTTCAGAATGTCAAAAAACCAGCATTGCCATTGATGTCCTTGAACTTCTTCAAATCGAGTGTAGAAATACAGGATCGGATCCCGGAAATGAAACTTAATTTCCGTTTTAAAATAAAGCGTAATAAAATATACGATTGATTTACATTGTAGCGGTTAGCAGATTATTCACATGGAATTATGTTTTGTTCATGATATTGCCGCCATTTTGTTGAACATTGAATGAACCGGAAGTCCATAATGGGCGTGGCTGTTTTGGTCCAGTAAATCTATATTCGGCCAGCCTTGGTGTTTTTGTCCAATAAATCTATCTATATTTGTTCTAAGCATTTTGTATTGCAAAGACAATTTTAATCATATTTTACATAACTACTTAATAAAAGTCCAGACTAACTGGGATATTGGATATTGGGACTCCCTTAAATAAGCCCCAATACTAGATTTCCTGTAGGCCTGTTACCTTATTGGGTATTGGGACCCCCCCCCCCCATAACAAGTTTCATTACTAGGTTTCCTGTATTCTTTTTACAGGACCCCCTAAACAAGCCTTACTACTTAGTTTCCTGTAAGGGGTAATCCGGCGTAAAAGGTCGTACTTTTTGTCTCCTTATCTCTGATTTGTTTTTAAAAGTTAGGTGTAAACCTGCAACCGCATCACAAATATCAAGTGTAGACACATATCAAGTATCGTAACACAGTCGAAGTTTGCCGATTGGTGGTACATTTGTTTATGTCAACTATAAATAGTATGTCGGGTCCTATGTCAATGTCTAACATTAATTAGCGTCGACGATTGATTACAATCGCATGCAAAATTAGTTTCATAATCGAAATAATAAAGTATTCTTGGCGTTTTCATGCATTACATATATACGGTATTTGATATAATTTTCTAGATATATCAATACGACACAATGCGTTGTTAGAGCTTCCAAAACATTTGAAGAAATACAGCTCATATCAATTTAAGGTTATAATTGTTAAGGTTAAATTGATCTCAATATTAAGGTTATTAATTGATCTCAACAACAAATTATTAGAATTTCTAGAAAACTGAAAATTCCCATTTTATAACATTTCGGATAGAAAGATCAAATATAGGTCACATATAGGTCACGTAAACAGTTAGCTTTTACCGTAAAGGTCTACTGTGTGTAAATTTTAAATTCAAATAAAACATTATAAACTATTTTCAAGTAGAAAGTTCAACCCCTTATTCAGATCATAATCAATTATTAACACACTTAAAGTGTAATTGTAGAATTGAAAAAAACATTAACAATTATGCAAAATTTGAATTTCAGTTTAAGTGGACAAAAAAATCAAAACTTATTCTTGAAAATGAAATAACAGAAAACTACTTATTTGAAGCTATTTCTAACTTTCAAAATTCTAAGTTTGAAAATAATATAGATGGAGTCAATACTGCAAATGAACAAATTTCAAATATTTATACCAATCTTTCCACAAAATGCATGAAAAAATGTTACTTCAAACATAAGAAGAGAAAAAGAAAATCACCTTGGACAAACTCCCAGTTTTTAGCTCTAAGGAGTACTGTCAACTTTTACAGTAAAAAAATGAAGTTATCTCCCTTTGATCATAATATAAGAATAAATTTCTTGACTTATTGCAAAAAATTNAGAAAAATGTCTAAAGAATTGAAAATGCAATTAATAACCTTTCCCCAAATGAAAGTAAAGAATTTTGGGATATTCTTAAGAACATTAAACAAAAATAATAATAATCAAGATACTAATGATTTGAACATAGATTTAAATAAATTTGCCCAACATTTTAAGAATCAAGGTGACCCTAAAATATATGATAAAATGTTTGAAAATCAAATAAATGTAGATCTTCTAAAAGAAGAAAAATTTTTACAAAATAAAGATACGGACAATCCAATCACAATATCTGAGATTAAAAATCAAATAGGAAAATAAAAAAAAATGGAAAAAGTAGTGGCCCAGATCAAATTTATTATGAGATAATTAAACATAGTAGTACCATAATGCTATCAGCATTAGCTAAATTTTTTTATCTTATTTTTAATTCTTGCTCATATCCTCAAGAATGGAATAAATCATTTATTATTCCAATATTTAAAAATGGAGACCTCAGCTGCCTCTCTAATTACCGTGGCATCTCACTTACAAATTGTTTAAGTAAATTATTCAATGCCATAGTAAATGGTAGGTTACTTAATATTTTTCATGACAAAATAAGCCCATCACAATTTGGTTTCCGAAAAAATACTCGAACCTCGGATAGTATATTTGTTGTCAAAGCCCTCATTAACAAATATGTTAATCACGAAAAAAAGAAAATGTTTGGATGTTTTATTGATCTTAGAAAAGCCTTCGACTCTGTATGGAGAGTTGGCTTACTATATAAACTCATGAAAAATAAAGATCTCGGAAAAAAGTTATATTAACTTTTGAAAAACATGTACAAATGCTCTGAAGCTTCAGTAAAATATAAAAACCATTTATCAGAAAATGTTTTGATTAACAGAGGAGTAAAACAAGGGGATAATTTGAGTTCTCTTTTATTTAATATATATATAAATGATATTCCAAATATTTTTGATAGTGATTGTCATCCAGTTCTTCTAAAAAATTTAAATCTAAATTGCTTAATGTTTGCTGATGACATTCTTTTGCTATCGGAAACAGCAGACGGTTTACAAAGATCTCTTTGTAAATTAAATGAATATTGCTTTAAGTAGCAACTTTCTATAAATGCAAAAAAAATCTAAAACAATGATTTTTCAGTCAAAAAACATTCTAAATAAAAATCTTAATTTCTTCCTTGGAGGGGAACAGTTGGAAAATGTTCTAAGTAAAAATATCCAGGAAATATAATTGAATCATCTGGGAAGTTTCATTCATCTCACCATGAATTATCAAAAAAGGGTAGCAAAGTATTATTTTCATCCTTCAAATACCTTGCACCAATAGACAATATGCCTATTCAGATTCATAAAAAATTATTTGAATCTTTAGTTAAACCAATTTTAATGTATAACTCCGAGATATGGTATATGGACTTCTATGAAAAAATCATTAAAGCATCAAAACGAGCGAAACAAAACCCTAATTTTGATATTATATCTTTAATAGATTCAAGCTTTATAGAAAAGATTAATTTAAAATTTTGTAAATATACTTTAGGATTAAGCAAACAATCAGTGAATATAGCTGCTAGAGCAGAACTAGCTCAATATCCTTTGGATACATACATCAAAATACAAGCTGTGAAATATTTAGCACGTTTATACCAGCATACTAACAACCAACTTTTGGATGATGCATTTCTACTTTCAAAGTCATTACATCAAAATGGCTCATATTCTTGATTAACATTTGTAACCAATGTATGTTCTACAAATAATGTAGAAATAGATGAAATAGAAAAACTTGATTTTTTTTGAGAAAAGTTTTCTTTTGAGAAGAAAATTAAAATAAACTTTAAAAATAATTATGAAACATTGTTTTTTGAAAAACAAAATACACTAAATGAAAATAATAAAATATTTTTATACAGTAAACTTAAAACTAACTATGAAATCAATGAATATTTATTAACAATAAATTTTGAAAATAGAAAAAATATATGTAAAATGAGGATTAGTGACCATTTTCTAGAAATACAAAGGGGTCGATATAGAAAATTAAACAGAAATGAAAGATTATGTCAAATGTGCAATTCAAAAGACATCGAAGATGAGGATCACTACTTTTCCGATTGTCCAAAGTATAACAACATACGGAATCAATTTAATAAAGTTAATCTTTCCGATGCAAAAAACGAACAAGATACATTTTTAAAAATTATGTCATCTCCGAATCATTTGCAGTTTGTTGCTCCATTTATTAAAAAGTCTTTAATACTGAAGAAAGTGGACTCTATAGCTGCATGATTCTTTACTTTATTTTATGTGCTATGTTCGAAATGTCTTGTATATTTGTTTATTTTGCACTGTAATTATATGTATTGCCATCAACTCCCAAGGGAGTGAAATATTGCTTTTCAATAAATATAGCATTTACAGTATGTATAATTAAAATTTTTACTTCAATTTTAGGATGAAGGGTGCTTATTTGGATCTTTTTAAACCAAACAGAAGGTTGAAACAAAATATTTTGGACTCACTTAGTTGCTAAAACATTATTTACATTATGTCATAGGGCTATTTGTACTTCACGGAACGGAACCAAAGGCATCTTTGCATATATCATATATAGCCTAAGATCTTTTACATAAGACCATCTGCTTCTTATATGATAGGCTGTTGCTTTAAAGGCATGACAATAAAATGGTGACTCTCAAATGTTTCAATTTGCGACATATCTGATAATATTTCAATGGAACGACCATCAGCATTTTATTTTATTTCTAAAATACATGTAATATTAATATATATTTTCTTAAATCAGTTATCAGTGATCCTTTTGGTTCCGTAAAATACCAATTCCTCTGAGCAATTGGTACTTTGCGGAATGGAACGGGGGTGGGGGGAGGGGGTGGGAGGGGGTGGCAGACATATCGAAAACTGCCTGACCGAAGGACAAATCAGGCCAAACTCGAGTCGGTATGGCAAAATTTTCAGTCAGCAGGACCGAATGTCAGGGAAAAAATTGGCATTTCCTATATGCAATGAAACTGTCGGTCATGTAAATTTAACTTCGGTCTGGCAGTTTTTCCTTATTTGCCTGACCGAATGTCCTGCAAGGCCTCTGGACTTTTCGATTTGTCTGGGGTGGGGAGGGAAACAAATGACAAATCCTTCCAAAATGATACGATATACATTCTTGATTGTTCTGCTTGGTTTCACAAAATGCCAAATTCTATGATCTACTAGCATAAATTAAATACTGATTGAGTTTAACGACATAGAATGAAATTTATGATCATTGTAAGAATGCATATAGAGCAAACATGATGAAACCGTGAAAATACATGTAGATACCCCAAAATTACTAATACATCCAGAAAGAATATTTAATGGTATGAACATTTTGAAGATTTTGATTGCGTGAGCTTTGTTTTTGGCCCTTGTGTTGTGTTTACTACTTGCTTGTGTACTAACAGTTGGAACTCTGATATCTTAACTAAAAAGACAACAAATATTTTTCTGCAAAAATATAATGTTCATTCGTCGCTGGTCAATCTGCAAGTGATTTATATATAACATACACAAATAATCAAAATACAATAAAATATAAGAAGATATTACAGAGTTTATAACATGTGACTGATTGAATTGTTTAATATTGTCCATTTTGTATGTCGCATACGAATAGCTGAAATAAAATAAAATGTGCGATAGGACCAAAACAAAACTGCACCGTTAAAATAAGAAATCAATGCTGATTTTTGACTTGGGGAAACTAGCTTTTGTATGGGGAACAGGGACTGACCATTTGTGGTATTATTGAAAATTAGGGTTTTTAAATTTATTTAATATGTTATTTCAATATTTCTTCCTTATATGTGTAACTAATAAATATACAGTATGAGTTTACATTTATTTATTTCTTTGACTTAAAAGACATGTAGTGTGGACATGTAGTTTTATAGCCTGAGGGCACATTGGACATTTCTAGCTTGGGAGTTTGTCAGATGACTTTGGCCTTTAAGTTATATTGTTGGTTTTAATTGGTCTGGTGATCTTAGACAGTCTGTTATTGGTTTAGATATATTTTGAAAGTTCCCTCCAAATATGTATTTATCAGTAATGGGTTTCATGTCTAGATGAAAGGACAGTTTTTGAAGTTTTGTGATTTTCACCATTGTTTGACAAATTGGTCTTGGAACTTTTCAGGATTGATCTATAAGGTATCTATTTTGTTATTTTCACTTCCTTTTAACCATTTTAAGTGTGGGTGAGAGAGCATGAGTGCTGATTGAGTCAGTTTGTGATTTTTACATGTTGATAATGTCTAGTTGCAATGTTAAATATGTGCAATTTATATATCTCGGTGAACATTGGTGAAATTGACATGTTTTATTAATAATTTCATTGAAAGTGAATATATTTGTGTTCTGTAATTTCTATATTTTATACATGTGTTTCACAACTTGGTTGAATGTCAATGAACAGTGCAGTAAATTTTTATATTTTGCAGTATTGTATATAGTATTGTACAAGTTCTAGCCACAAGATGTGACTTTTGTTGACTACCTGTATTATCTTAAGGAACCAGCCTGGTCCCATAGACAGGTAATTGAGTNTGAGTGTTCTACTTGTTCTATGTGTTTTTGTCATGTTTTTGTACTGTTTTGTGATGTACATATGTTTTTGTGTAATTTTGTATGCTTACTACAAAGGTGTACTGAGTACTTTGCTTTTGAAAGTGCTATACTTGATATCTGATATATAGATATATAAGACCAGGTTGTAGTAAATATTACATGAGACTCGAGACATATTTCTGTTGATATATCATGTGAGACGAGTACATAAAATAACTGAGTAAATGAACATGAGATATTTCACATGTTTAAACATTATTTTGTTTGGCCTATTTTCTAAATTATACAACAGAACACATTATATTTTAATTTATTTATTTATCACTGGGATGAAATGTGTGTGATTATTTATATTTTAATACATGTTTACATGTCTGTGATGTCATTTTGTTGTACATGTAATTGATGTGCGTATTTGTTATTGTAGGACTATATTTTCCAAGTATATAATAAATACCAGAAAGGAAACCATTCGAATAGCATGAATAGGTTGCAGCGAGATTTGATTTTGTTCATAATCACATCGCAATTTTCCAATAATTATAAAGATTATAAACATTTAGGTTTTACCATGTGGTATTCCTTTGGTTTCTGTAGAACTAATTTGGATAGAATATCAAATTTTGATCGGGAGACAAAGGAATTTACCAATGTAACACATATCATTTTGGCAATAAATGTAAACAGGAAGTGTAAATGAGGGACTAATAAATGAAAAATGACGGACTGGCGTGATGATATTCCGTAAGGTATTAGAAATAACAACATAGATAAAGAGAATTAAATTCACAGTTAGAAGTCAGAATATCGTATGTTTTTATTTAATAACAGTTTAAATTTATGATTTTCTGGTAACTGGTGTTGAAGTTAAGGTTGGTTCTTCTAATACTGGAGCGAAAGATCTGGATGCAGCATTTGCATATGATTGTGTTGTAGACTGTCTGGACGGTCCTGGTTGTTGTGAGGCTGAGATGGTGTTTTGGATACGGGAAGTGTTAGTGTTAACTCTTATCCGTAAAAATTTCTCCAAGTCATCCTCACTTTGAATAGTGACAACTGCATCTTGTAAGTTTTGTAGAATTTTACCATCGTATGTCCAAGTGCCTGCAATGTAGCCATCCTTAAGAAGGTCACGGGCCTTACGGTAGAGCTTAGCTCGTTGTTGGGTAAGAGCTTCGTTTATAAATAGGCGTGATTCAGCATTCTGATTATGAATTTTCAAGTTCTTTTTATTAGAGAATACAAGAGCTCAAAAACCTCACTATAATATCTCTTGGACGAGTTTTGTTAGATTTTCCGTTTTGAGTTTGTGGTTTGCCCATTCTGTGGGTTCGCCCAATTTGATTTATAGATAATGTTTGACGCGTTGATGGCAATACAAGGTCATTGATGATGTTCAAGATGAGATTATCAGTATTTTCTCCAGCTGTTTCGGTAACTCAAGAAAACTTTAAACATGTCCGACGGGAATATTGTTCCATGTCATCCATGCGTTTACTCAGCTCATACAACTGATCTTGCATTGTGTCAATCTTAGCATTAAAATTTTTGGTTAATGCTGTTCTGAATGCGACATTGTCGAATAGTATGGATACTGCTTCATCTATTTTAGTTTCGTCTTTAGATATATTTTCAATCAAGTCACTAAGATCACTCAGGTCCGAAGAGCTTGGTCGAAATCTTTTGGCATTTGGCTTAGTATATCGATTGTTTCGATCATTACTACGACGATTTGGCATGATTCTTTTAAATATCAATACGATGTGATACGTTAACGGTTAAGTGTTTGTGTGTTTGTGTATTGTTTACATCAAAACATCAAGACATGTTTACATGAAAAGTACTCACGGAGAACACAATATAAACAGTATGAACATAGGAAATATCATCTTTACGGATTATAAGTTCAAAAATGAATTAAAGTTCGTAAACACTGCACAAAATGCTATTATCCATGCAAAAATAATTCCTTTGTATATATCCAAAGTTATGATAATCCAGAAAACTTTCAGTCCGACTGTACGACTGACCTAACCTGCCGCCATCTTGTTTCTTCTAAAGACCATTAATGTAGATAATCTGGACAAGACAAGACAAATACTTTATTAAAGTCTCACCTCTCACATAAAATACATTATTATATAGTTCAATATATACACAATAAACATATACAAATATACAAATATAACATAAAAATTCACTATTAAACACTGTATAAAATATCCATAGAAGAGCCACTCTAAAAAGAGTTATGAGAGACTGTAAAAATTAAAAACAATTTAACTTTAATTCACATTAAAAAGTGAAAGGAAAACAATTACTTTTCAATTCAAATTTAACGATATAAAACATTTTTCCTTTGAATTAAAATATCATTGCAGATTTTGGCTGTGTAAAAAATTATCTTTTCATTTGTAAATAAAAAGGTGAGCTTTTCAATATCTGATAAATCAATAAAACTATCATTTATTAAATGATCATTATTAAAAAGTTCATTCCTTAAGTCAAAATATAATGGGCATTCCAACAAAACGTGTTTTTCATCCTCAATAACATTTCGTGATGCACATAGTAGTTAACTATGGGGAAAAGCCGTAGGAGTTAAACCTTCATATCGACCAGTTTCAACTCTACTTGGTGCTACACCACATATGAATTTTGCAAAGGCACTTCTATATCTACCAGGCATACTAATACATAAATATTTTTCTGTATATAACTCTTTCTTAAACAATCTATATGTACGTAATTTACAAATATGATCATTTGACATTAAGTCATTTTTCCATTTTACTTTATATAGATTAAAACTAACAGATTCAATATCTTGAATAACCTTTTTACTAAAAATATATTCTGTATTACACAGATGATTCATATTAAGTTCTCTAAATTTACTATGTACTCTAAAATTCCAATTTTTAATTCTATTATTACAATTCCTATTCGCCCATAAAAATGCTTTTTTATTTAGTCTTAGTATTACACATTTTTGTAAACCTTGACCACAGTCTAAAAATACATTTACCCACTCCCATGAAAAAACGCATAGCTCTATTTTTATAGCATATTTACATTGGAAAATAGTATCCAGAGATAGGATATCAGTGATATTTTATCCTCACGGAATAAATCTTCTTTAAGATAATGTCCACAAGGGGTACTTTTTCTTGGGACAAAATTTATGTTTACAATGATATTTGATAAATTATCTGAATATCTTCCACCTGTATAATATGGTTACATGACCGATCAAAACCCATCAAAGTAAGTGAGAACCGAATCGCCAGTCTAAAACTAACAATCCAAGAACAACGGTGTTACAGAATATCATTAAGTTCCACCATACGATTTATTCCAAAAGAAAAAAATACATTGGAACAAATATTATATTTGTTCTTACGAAATAAATGTTAAATAACATATATATATATTTGTTCCAAAAGGATGAAATATTATGCAAATGTTTATAAAATGCGTACCAATGGAACTTTTTTCAAGTGGAAATTAACTAAGGGACCGACCATTTAACCTGAAGGGGGGGGGGGGGTTACTGTGAAAGTATAATTGTTCGTGGGGTTACAATTTTTGTGGATTTCGTGGTTCGCTTAAACCACGAAATTAAGTTCCCAACGAAATGCATTTTTCCCTAGAGTTGCAATGCACAGAACTTGAAACCACGAATTTAAGTGCCCACGAAATAGTGCTTTTTATGAAAACCACGAAAATTGGTGTCCACGAATAAAAGTACTTCCACAGTATGTTTTTTTTTCTGGACAGAAATTTTTTTTCGCGCTTGGCGCGAAACAAATTATTTATTTTTTGCACGCGTATCAACAAATTATTTTTTTTTCAAAATTAACATTAATTTTTTGGGCAGAAAGCCTCCTTCAGAAATGTTTTTTTCATCATTTTGGCAGCCAAAATATATTTTTCACATAAAATC
>MJUU01012379.1:29774-55560 GCA_002080025.1 Modiolus philippinarum | reverse complement strand
AACGTTTTTTGAAAACCTACGGCTTTTCCCCATAGTTAACTACTAGTGCTGGTTAAATGTCTGCAACCTTACCAAGAAAATCTATGTTAAGTGACCCCCACCCCTCCCGTGGGTCCATTCGTGTTTTAGTTGTAACTGTCCTCCTTTTTAGCAATTTGGATAGTAACATAGTTATTTTCATTTAAAAAAATATACATTTCTGCACGGATTCAATGAAATTGTCCTCAAACTAATGTCATTTCAACCGGGCATCGGGAATCTTAAACAGATTTAACTCAAAAATCCCATTTTTAACAATAAACATTTCTTATCATGATTTTTTGTGTATCCTAATTACAATTTTATCAGAATAGCCCTTGAAAAGAATAAACACATATTAGAAGCGTCAACTAATGATAAATCTAAAAATACACATGACCTTATTATGATCGTATAGTTATTACTTGTAAACAAAACAATCAATGCACAATATTTACACACATGATGACCATACTGAGGAAGGCGTGGTGTATGAATATTTGTAGAAAAAACTATCTAAACGAGAACAAATCGCTTCAAATCCTTATTAAATATACCCCCCTTCATTTATGAGCATTAAGATAATTGATCGGGAGTGCATAGCACTGATGAAAAGTCTCTATACACCGAACTATTTCTTACACAAGAGCCGTCATGGGGTCTTTTCGAAATGTAAACTATATATTGAATAGATAAGGGGCATTAATTTCAATAGTAAAAAAACACTGCAAAAACAAAACCATTTCAACATTTTAGCTAGGGGTAGATGTTCTAATAATACATCAGTGATATGTCAATTCAATTTATATTAATGCTTCATTATATTAAAAATATGCAAAATCAAATTCTGCATTTGAAAACAAATTGAAACTGAAAGAACAAAATAAATGTTGCAAGAAGGTTAAGAAACATACGTGAAATAAAATTAGTAAGTAAAATGTTACATTACCAAAATTTGGCTCAATAAAAATAAAATAAACAGCATCGAAACTAAAAAGTCTTTTATACGGAAGCCTTTTAGGGCCGCACAATTTACTTTTTCTAATTTGATTTAACAGATTATTAATTTGATATAACAGATTACTAATTTGATATAACAGATTAATAATTTGATATAGCAGATTATTAATTTGATTAAACAGATTATTAATTTGATATAGCAGATTATTAATTTGATATAACAAATTATTAATTTGATTAAACAAATTATTAATTTGATATAACAGATTATTATAGTTTGATTTAACAGATTATTAATTTGATATAACTGATTACTAATTTGATATAACAGATTATTATATCAGCTGATGGAGGCCATCTTGGACGGACCTCGGGTCCAACGAATGTAATTCTGAAAGTAGACCATCTAATTACCATTCAATCAAAGTTTGATCTTAATTGGCCAAAAAGTTTCGGATGAGAAGATTTTACATTGTTTTTCTCTTAAGGTCCTATATGAAAATTATGTCCGCTGATAGCGGCCATATTGGATGGACTTCGGGTCCAACGGATAGAATTCTGAAAGGTTGACATCTAAGGAACATTCAATCAAAGTTTGGCTCCAATTGGCCTCAGCAGTTTCAGACGAGATTTTTCATTGTGTTTCCCATAGAGTCCTATATAAAATTCAATCTGAAAGATGACTGCCTAAGGATCATTCCAAGAAGGTTTAGTCTAAATTAGCCATGGAGTTTTAGGGGAGAGGATTTTTAACGATTTTTTGGCAGAATTTTCCATTTCAAGCCATGGCGGCCATCTTGGTTGGTCGGCGGATTCATCGGATATAATTCTGGAAAGGGGCTCACATAAGAACATTCCTGCCAAGTTTGGTACTTATTTTGCCTATTGATTTCGTAGGAGAGGATTGAAATGTCTCATACGACCCTTTGGGTCAGGTTCAAAAAATAGGAGATACTTATGTAACATAAGGCCACCATTTTATTTTTACTTGGATTACGGAATCCTTTTGAGATTTTTTTTTTAATCCAAGTTAATATAAAAGGGTGGCCTTATGCTACATGAGTATCTTCTATTTTTACTTAAGGTTTCTACTCAACTTGAATGCATTGATACTGATTGTTTGTTAATGGCTGATTAGGAGTCCTCTCATTTTCTTAACCTGTATAAAATCTGGATATATCATAATTAAGACCATTTGATATTAAACTATTATTATTATATTTTCCAATGGAGGGGGAGGTATACTGTTTTACCATTGCCCGTTATTCCATCTGTCCTTTTCGTCCGTCACACAGTTTCGTAACATTTTTCTCAGCCTCTATAAATTGTAGCTCGCTGATATTTAGCATGAAGCTTTGTATCGGTATGTTGTACTCTGAAATGCATTTTGAGATCCAACCGACATCGACTTCCTGTTTGTCGAGGAAAAAAACTGAGTAAACAATGCCGAAAAATGGTACTTTCACTATTTTTGATGTAGAGCATTTATTTTTTATCAGATTTTGATGCGGCTTTTTTCTTTAGATTCCCCATAAAAGTAACCTTTTGGTATTAAAGCAACGGTTTTGATGTAGCTCTCACTGTTCCCAAAATATAAGTGGTCGAAAAGGGCCAATACCCACAATCGTAACTTTTTTATTTTAAGTGCTATTTTGACAGACCTTTTTAAAATATATTTGTTTTGGTGAGTACAAAAAAGGATGTGGCAATAGATTATAGCTTTTTTTTAACTTTTATTATTTTTGACTAAGGGTGTTTGTTTTATAAAATTTTATGCGTTTTTAATAGTTTTGTGAGAAACCCTGTGTCCAAAACCTTACTGTGTCCACACTTACTTTGTGCTAACCCTTGCCCTAATGTATCTCTGTCTCATTGTTCGGGGTATAAAAGTCTGCCATTCGGCGACAGCTCTTGTTTCACAATATACTCACAAGGCAATGATATAGCTTATGGTGGCCATCTTGGTTGGACCTCGGGTCCAACGGATAGAAAGTTTGGTATAAATTGGCCAAGTGGTTTCAGAGAAGATTTTTTTTTTAAATTTGGCAGCCATGGTGGACATCCTGGTTGGTCGGTGGGGTCGTCGGATACAATTCTGAAAGGGAACCATCCAAAGTGGACGGACTAATTTATTTGACTGTTTTTACTCTCGATACCTACACCCCAAAAATTGTTTTTACTAACATTGAAATTATACTAATATGTGAGGCATTTTAACGACGCTTACAATTGAAAAAAAATGAGGTTTTATAAACATGATAAAAATTAATCTTTACTTTAACTTCTAAGGTCAGTTTTAGGCCACAACAAAATTGTAGATTCTCATCCCCTCACTCCACGATTTTTACAGCCCCTCAAAATTTTTATTCTAATTTTTTGCTTAAATTGGTCATAAATAGGTAAATTTCTTCAAATTGATAGCATATTTTTACTTAAATTGATAAAATTTATCCGCCCGCCCTAAATTGTGAAGATAATTGGATAAGAATCTAGGAATTATTTTATCATTGCCTTATGAGTATATTGTGATATTGCTATCTCAAACAAGAGCTGTCTCCGAATGGCAGACTTTCATACTCCCGCTCTACGACACAGGGTTACATTAGGGCAAGGGTTGGCACAAAGTAGGTGTGGACGCAGTAAGGATTTGGACACAGGATTTCTGACAGAACTATTAATAAACGCATAAAATTTGATAAAACAAACACCCTACGTCAAAAATAATAAAACTTACGATTTTGGGCGTTGCTCCTTTTCTACCCCTTTTATCTCGGAAACTGTAAGAGCCAAATCAAATCTCTTGGCATACATCTGAAAACTCTTTCAAAGATGATTCAAATGAAAACAAAATCTCATCCAAATCAGATGAAAAATAAGCAATCTACATAGCCTAAAAAGTACCGTTTAGTCCAAAATGGCTGCCTAAAAGCTTAAATCTATTGCCATATCCTTTTTGTACTAATCAAGGCGAAAGCTGAGAAAAAATTTAAGAAAATGTTTAACGGACGAACGGACGGACGGAATGTCGACGGACAAGGGTAAAACAGTTTACCCCCTCTCCATTGGAGCGTGGGTATAATAATTATAGTTTAATATCAAACGGTCTTAATAATTATAATACTACCAAAAAATGAGAGGGCTCCTCATCAGCTATTAACAAACATTCTGTTTTAATGCAGTCAAGTTGAGTAGTCAGTGAATTTCCATAGGAAACCTCAACTAAATATAGAAGATACTCGTGTAACATAACACCATCCTTTTATATTTACTTGGAAAAAAATATCAAAGGATTCTGCAATCCAAGTTAAAATAAAATGGTGGCCTTAGTTACATAAGTATCTCCTATTTTTAGTACCTGACCCGAAGGGTCGTGTGAGCTTTTGGCACCACGAAGCATCCGTTGTCCGTTAACTTTTCACATTTCAAACTTCACCTACGAAATCAATGGGCCAATCAAGACCAAACTTGGCAGGGATGGTCTTATGTGGCCTCCTTTCAGAACTGTATCCGATGAATCCGCCGACCAACCAAGATGGCCGCCATGGGTTGAAATAGAAAGCTCTGCAAAAAAATCATTAAAAATCTCCCCTGAAACGCAATGGCTAATTTAGACTAAACTTTCTTGAAATGATCCTTGGGTAGTCATCTTTCAGAATCTGAGGTCCATCCAAGATTGCCGCAATCAACGGACAAAGTGTTAATATAGGACCCTATGGGAAAACAATGAAAATTTTCTCGTCTGAAAATACTGGGCCAATTGGAGCGAAACTTTGATGGAACGGTCCTTAGATGTCCACTTTCAGAATTCTATTGAAGTCCATCAAACATGGTCGCCATCAACGGACATAGTTTAAATATAGGACCCTCAGAGAAAAACAATTTAAAATCGTCTCATCCGAAACTATTTGGCAAAATGGGATCAAACTTTGATTGAATGGTAATTGGATGGTGTGCTTTAAGAATTATATCAGTTGGACCCGAGGTCCGTCCAAAATGGCCTCCATCAGTGGATATAATAATCTATTATATCAAATTAGTAATCAGTTATATCAAATTAATAATCTGTTATATCAAATTAGTAATCTGTTATATCAAACTATAATAATCTGTTATATCTAGTTAATAATTTGTTTAATCAAATTAATAATTTGTTTTATCAAATTGGTAATCTGTTATATCAAATTAATAATCTGTTATATCAAATTAGAAAAAGTAAATTGTACGGCCCTAAAAGGCTTCCGTACTTTTAACCTTTCAGTTTCAGACAGGGTTTTATTTTATTTTGATTTTTCTCGAATTTGATGGTTTACCAATTCACTTAATATTGTTTTGAAAATGAGAGTAATAACAAAATTGCGAGTTGCCAAGAACCGAAATCCAAAGTGAAACGACAAAGAAAGTGAAAAACCACCAGGGTGATACTGACTTGGTTCAGGCATCTAAAAAGAAATGGTTGGTTTTGTCGAGGGTTTTGTGTGTTATACGGTAATGAAAGTACTTGTTCCTACAATTTTTATCTTCTTTTCCCTTTGTGGCCGATTTCAGAAATAATATAGTCCAGTATAAATTGGGATCTCAGATTTAGCTTACTTTATGAAAATCCAAATATAAACATATGATTTCTTTCTTATCTGGTTAACCGGGTTTCATGAAATATACCGAGTTAACAATAGATTCGGTAAATTTTGCGTAAACTATTGTGTGTTAGCAATTTGTTGAAACGAAAAAAAGTGAAAAATGTATAAACTGACGCTGGCGTAAAAAGATTGTTATGTAATCATTTAAATTTCATTATATCTTATTTAAGGCTTGTTTGGTATTACCTGCACAGCTACAGACGACTGGTACCGTTTCATTTCTAAATAACAAATTCAAACAGTTCCAGTGTTGTGCACAGCCAAAATGTAACAAAAATCAACTACTGGGAGTTGGGCGCTGAGGAAAAACAGCCTTATGATTAAAATTACTTAAATAGTTATAGTTCAGGTCTTTATCATTATTACACTTTGCTTATCATATAAGTGACATTGTTAATGTACAAATTACATCATATAAATAGCAACTAAGTACACTACTAAACCAGATAGTACCTACAAATTGATTTTTACTCTTACTTCACAATTCAAAATAACCCTATCTGACAACGGCTGCATCATATCATTTTGACCAAATAATAGCCCCTTCTAAACATAACCATCTCCTTAGGATCTCCATAGTTCCCTAGAGCAACAAATCCGCTTGTTTTTGGCAATGGAGTAAATAAACAAACACATGTATCCAGTAAATGTCATTTAACAAAATGACGATAAGATTATATAATATTTAAAACATAAAATAACAGGGAGCAGTTATATAATAATAAAATGTCTGCTATGTGTTATTTTCTCCCTGTTATATAATACATGTAGTTAAAACATAAAATAACAGGGAGCAGTTACATAATAATAAAATGTTTGCTCGATGTTATTTTCTCCCTGTCAAATAATACTCCCCGAGACAAAAAGGGGTGGCACTAAAAAACGGCCATCCCAAATGTTAAGATTGTCTCCCCTTTCATTGGGGGTTTGATGGGGAGGTGGTGGGAAAATTTAAAACAGGATAAAAATGAGCGTGACCTTTCATCACAAAGATAGTAAAGCAACTGATGACATCAGTGCAAAATGCATCCAGCTGATTGGTCCAATACAGACTCCTATTCATAAGAAATTTAATTTACTAAATTTTACTATGCGACAGATTACATAATATATAAGATAGAAAAAGTCCCAAATATTGTCAAAATTAAAAATGTAGAAGTTTTTCCCAATTGCGTAACCCCATCAAGTTAATTACATAAATATTTGCAAAATGAATTAACTCCCTTACAACATGAAAAGTTACATGGTTTCAGAATACATAAATATTTTTATTTCCAATAAAATTTATTTATGTCTTACTTCACAATTCAAAATAACCCTATCTGACAACGGCTGCATCATATCATTTTGACCAAATAATAGCCCCTTCTAAACACAACCATCTCCTTAGGATCTCCATAGTTCCCTAGAGCAACAAATCCGCTTGTTTTTGGCAAGGGAGTAAATAAACAAACACATGTATCCAGTAAATGTCATTTAATAAAGTGACGATAAGATTACGTCTGTTAGGTGTTATTTTCTCCCTGTTATATAATAAATGTAGTAAAAACGTAAAATAACAGGAAGCAGTTACATAATAATAAAATGTTTGCTCGCTGTTATTTTCTCCCTGTCAAATAATACTCCCCGAGACAAAAAGGGGTGGCACTAAAAAACGGCCACAGACCCCCATGAAAATGAAATTTTAAAATGGGGGGCAGACGCCATACCCGGAGTTGTTGCTCTTAGGTAAATTATATACACTGCAAATCATACAAACAACAAAATTTTAAGAATAAAACAATGCCGATGTGTTTTGATGTATATTTTGAACATGCTTAATGTCAAATATCTCTGTCAACTATGTCTGAAAAGGAGCCAAATGCTGACCTTTTCGAGTCCTTGATAATTCGAGACATACAACTCTCTATTATGTTCTATGAGTGTTTGTTTCTATAAAAAAAAAACCCTCCACAGTCAACATGTAACATAAGTAGCAAACAGTAATACCTGTGTACACACTTTACAAAACTAATATATATATATAAATATATGGCAATATAAATAATATTGGCACCATCTATCTATTTGCCGTTATAAAGGGGGGGAAATGAGAATCTGGACTAGTAACCTAGTAATAAATAAAAAAATTATAGGTTTAAATATCTGAATATCTTATATGATTAAGAAAATTTCATATATACTAGAAACAAGTAAAAATAAACGTATCACTGAAGGCCTCCTTCACTAGTGACCTCGCCGGCCAGGAAAAACCGACTCGATTAAGGTGGAAACCTGTGTCCAAATCCAATGCAATAGTCACATCGGGAGAAATACTTGGACACTATTTAAAAAATATAATAATGAAAATAATAATGATTAAATGTACAAAATACATATTTTGTTATTGAACTTAGTTGTTTACCAGTCGGCTAGAAGTGAAGACAAAGGAAAATTCCCGCCTATATACATGTACATGTATATCACGTAATCAACAAATTATAGTATTAAAAGTATCGTTAATACAGGAATTTCCAACTATACTAAGGAAGCGTTGGAAATTATAATGATCTATATACAAGATATACCCGAAGTAATTTAAGCAGAGTCAAGGATCCATAGTACGAAAAACCTATGATTTGTCAAGCAAAACAAGATACTCTAAGTATGCATTTATTTGTGCACAGATAAGCATGGACTCATTTCTTTGCCGCGAAATAGTCTCAAATATACGGAAGCTCTAATATTTTGCAAGAGAACTAGGGTTTCGGTTTTGCATGACAAATGCAGTTGATAATCAGAATACCTGATATTTCGCTGAAAACTGCAGTTTTCGATCAGAATCCGAAATATGAGATTGAATCAAAATAAAATTTAAATTCTCAAACCAGTTGTTGTATTTAAGAATAACGATAGTTTTATTATTTTGTTTCTATTTTAATATCTTAAATTATCAATCAAACCGAGCTGTGCTAGTGACCGTTTTTGAGTGCACACAAACTGAAGATATGGTCATATTGGAGTGTAATCGACTGACCAACATCAAGTAAAAGTTAGTTTTTTTTTTTTGCCTTTTTAGATGTATAAAAGTGAGTGAGAACCTCACCGTCAATCTAAAACGAATGATCCAAGGACAATGGCAACACCAGAAAAACAAAGAAACAAACACATAACATGGGTCGCCACGTGTGGAGCAGATCATGCTTACCTTCCGGGGAATGACTTGATGATACCTCAGATTTTGTAGGGGTTCACACTGTTAGTGCTTTATTTTTGTGGCGTTCTTGTTCATTTTTAGAAAAAAGAAGGGAAACGGGGAATGTGTCAAAGAGACAACGACCCGAAGGGGAGTAATAACAACTCAAAGCCACCATAAGATCTTCAATGAACGGTGAGAAAACCCCACACCCAACGGTAGGTCGGAGTCGGCCCCTGAATAAAGAGTAATCAAGTTCAGCGAAATAAACATCATCCTAGACTCCTATAGACATAAAGTAAACTAACTATAAAAAGACAAGACACACAAAGGCTTAATAAATTTCCTGACTTAGGACAGGCGCAAACCTGCTGCGGCGGGGTTAAACTAGTTTTATTGGGCCCAAACCTTCCCCCTACAGCCAATGTGATAAATCAAAAAACAATCGTAACAACAGTAAAATGCAGTTGGCAACAGGACTGAGTCAATTGTGAAAAATGGAACTGAAAAAACTAAATATACGGACATAAACATGAAATCACAAGAGACTACTAGCAGTTAACTGACATGCCAGCTCCAGACCCATTACCAACTGACAAAGTAAGTTATGTACCCCCAGTATACAGCTTACACCAAGATCCCTTCCTGTGAGGAGTTTAGGATAATGATTTCATGCATATACCGGAATACATAACCCGTGTCCATGCAATACGGATTTTAGAAATTTAGAATGTGTTTAGTTAAAATGCAAAGACCCTATCAAAAAATCAATGTTAATACCAAAGAAGGCCATACGTAATGACTTGACGACAATACCGTAATTATAACCCTTATGAATTAGACGATGTAAAGGTTTTATAAGTTTGTTGCGCGAGTTTAAGTATTTTTTACTCTCATGTATAACATTACCGTAAAATAAGGGATGTGAAATACCATCCTTGATTAGATGTTTACAGGTTGCATTGTATTTATGAACTAAGTCTTTATATCGATGATAAAATTTAGTAAAGGTTTTAACTAGTTTGTGATAACGAAAATCCTGATGTAATAGTTTTTCAGTTATGAAAAGATTCCGTTCATCAAAATCGCAAACGTTATTGCATACTCGAGCAAATCGAACAAGTTGGGATATGTAAACACCATATGATGGCGCTAATGGAATATCGCCATCCAGAAATGTATAATTAACTATGGGAAAAGCAAAATCGTCCCTTTTATCATAAATTTTAGTACTTAATTTACCATTCATTATATCAAAATTGATGTCTAAGAACGGACAATGATGATTATCAGAATTGGCTTTATTCAAATTAAGTTCTTTAGGGTAGATGTACGTATTGAAGTCGTCATTATTTAAAGTTAAAATATCATCCAAATATCGGAAAGTGTTGTTAAACTTTTCAATTAAATGCTGTTTAGATGGGTCTTTGCTGATGTTGGTCATAAACTGAGATTAGTAGTAGTACAAAAAGAGGTCCGCTATAAGTGGTGCACAATCGGTACCCATAGGAATTCCTATGACCTGGAGATTAATACAGTTACCGAAACGAATGAATATATTGTCAAATAAAAATTCAAGTGCTGAAATCATATCAAAACAAGTCCAATTAGTTGAATTCTTTTGTTTTGTATTACTAAAATGTGTTTTAAAGGAATTAGAACATATATATTCACAATCGGATTTTTTGAATGCCCATTGAATAAGACGTCTGAATTTTTCCTTTATAAGATTATGTGGTAAGGTAGTATAGAGGGTAGAGAAATCAAAACTTTCAAGGGATTCAAAAGGGGCATTATAAGCATTCAATTTATCGAGAACTTCCAATGAATTTTTTACGCTCCAAAAATGATTGATACCATCGTTTTCATATACTTTGTTACAGAAAGTATTAGTGAGTATAATAGAAACTTTAGTTGTAGAACAGTGACTAGATGACAAAATGAATCTAGATTTATATGGCGTTTCGTGAAGTTTAGGAACCCAGTACATAGTTGGAACCGTTTTACTCTCAGGTTTAGCCTGTAAAGATGTGGCTGTTAGAAAATGTATGTTTGTAATTTCACTTTCCGTTAATTGGGTTAATTGAAAAGTATGTGAACTGGTAATTTCTTTTTGGAGTACTTCTATATAATGTTTACGACAAACTATGATGATGTTATTAGCAGCCTTATCAGCTGGGACAAAAACAAATTCCTTTCCAAATTCTTTAAGTTTCATTTGGATGCGAGAAACGGTTGGTTTATTTTTGTTGACATGGCAGAAATGTTGTTCAAACTGTTTAATTCGTATATCAACAATTTTCATAATAGCATTAAAGAAAGAATCCAAAGATTTTTTGTCAACGTGTTCACGTTTAACCCAATTTTTACAATAAATCTTAAGTGAGTCGTGGATGGTATTACGACAATCTGTCCAATCTTTGTTTATTTGTTATGTTTTTGTCATACTGTTTCAATTTGTGTTGGATATGATTTGCCGTGATTTTGTATTTTTGATTTTTGAATTCCCCTTTCATCATTTTGTCTTCGGTATTTGTTTGCCGATGTATAAGTACGGCACAGAAAAGAAAAATGAAGACATACACACAAATTCAAAGATGAACAAAACGGAATAGTCGACATGGAAATACAAAAAAATTCTGACCAGATACATCTTGCCAAAAAAGAACATGAATGTATTTTTTTTAAATATTTGGTGCGTTTTCTTTAGCCCAAATAGAACATAAAATATCTATATTTGTTATACCCAAGATTAAAAACGGCAAAATGAAAACTGATAAGGTGTCATGATTTTCTTTCGTGTGCCCTTTACAACAATTTAGCTTTCATAGGGGAAGATCGGTTGTCATATAGGAAACATTCCATGAAGACAGACAAGATGGTGATGTCGACCTTAAAACTTTTTGAAGGATAACTTAGTTATTGGTCACACAGACTTGTGTAAGTAGCATATTTGTGATCAACAGGGCTACATTAGGTAAGTCACTGTATCCACCACAGCTTCTTAAGAAGCGAATGGGCTGGCAGATGAGAAATCCAAATGCCGTCTCTGTTTGAATGTTGCTACAAAGAAAAGGGAAGTTCGCCATTTGAAAAAATGAAGTTATCGAGTTTGTTCAACAGCTGAGTATGAATTCTATCTCTGTGGTCGATTTCAAGTTGAAGGTCAAGGAATGAGGCCAAGCCAATGTGGAAGTGTCTATAGTATCCTTAATTTCGAGCTCTTTTGGGTATATCACATAAAGAAAATCACCAAAACGAGAATTTTTTAGTGACAAAATATCATTTCTATAATGGCATCTAAAATTTGTTGAAAGCCAAAAGGATCAAAATTCTTTCTGCTGAGTTCTTCTTTCTTAGTTCTATATTCTACATTCCACTTTATATATTCTAAGTTTTTACTTCCATTTTTTAAATTACTTCTTCTTTAATTATTTAGAATTCTGAGCTCGATATTCGAAATTACACGGAAATCCATTGAACGAAAAATTGTGATGTTTGATAAACTCTCTTATAACATAAGAGAATGTCTCAAATACTATTTGGAACCTTACAATATCTAAATTTTTGTAAATTTTGTTAAAAACTAAGGAGTATCTCCCTCATGCAAAGCTCTGTCCTTACTGATTTTGGCTTTACATTTAGATCATATTGGTTATTTGTTCTCTCTCAGTTTTTCAACATCTTTGAGTTTATGGTCTTCCAAACGTTTAGATTTTATCTTCACTGAAGAGACATAAGTTGTCGAAATGCGCATATGCAAAATTTATCAATTAAATTATCAGTAAATTCGGTATTTAGTCATATGTATATGAAAAAGAAAGGAAATTGGGTAAATATGTATCCAATAAAAGCGTTGTTCCATTGCTTCTTAATCCATGCATTTTAGAGACTTTGTCTCATGTGCATTTACTCTTTAGCCTTTCATTGTTAATTTAAAATTGGAGTTATTAATGGGGTCCATAAATATAGTACCCCATGCGAGATATATGCTATATTTATATTTCACTTATGGCGTACTTGTTGTAGAGAGAATATTTCGTATTAATACAAATTCATATTTTCAAATCTTGGCATTTGATTGTTTTAAATTTCTTAATGTTATTCTGTCCATTCTGATTATAATGAACACATCTCAATTTTGTTTTCATAAATTTGTTGATGTTCATTTAGATTTGTATAAGGCCTAAATGATAAATGATAATTTTCAACAACAAAAAATTTCCTGAAGTTTTAATTTTTATTATTTTTGTTTTTTAAGTACTTTTAACTAATTTGTTTCTTATCATATCTTATCTAAATTATAGTGCTTTTTATATATAGTGCTTCAACTAACAGCTTATTTAGGTGCTTGCTAGCTTTTAGTGTTTTGTGATGTCATATAGGTAACATAACTGCTTGCATGTTGTGTGTGTCTTAATATTTGTGTATTTATGTCTTATGTATGTATATGTCGGTTTTAAAACCTCTTTAGAGCTTATGTTATATGTTATATGTTTTACCGACTTTAAATAAATTTTACTTGACTTGACTTTTTTATCTCACTATTTTATTATGCCAAGCTTACTGGTGAGTGCCCTGTGTTGGTCTATGTGTTGTGATTGTATTCTACGAGTCTTTTTGTAGGGCAACAGGTGACGGTTGTTAAAACATTTTATATTTGTTTATAGTCCGCATCCATGGGTGGAAAGATAATGAATGTAGCATTGGTCGACTTTTAACAATGAATCCCGCTCAAACCGGTGCTATGGGCCGTCTGAAACCTTCTTTGAGGCATAAGCAAACATTACTGTTGAAGGCCTCATAGTTATAAGATTAAGAACGACAATAAAAGCGTTGTCAAAACATGTTGATCTAATAATAAAGAGAAGGAACTTGAAAGGTAAACTTTATTTTTTTTTTAATTTGGAATATGATTAAGAATTTTGATAAGACTTGGTCAAGAATTCCATAAAGTGAACCTAGAAGCAAAAAAAAAACTTCGGGAATGTATCAACACGACACTTTGGGAAATTATAATTTTCAACACTTCGTAGACCAATTCAAACAACATCACCAACAATGACAGGACAGCCTATCTACGTTGTAGTAGGTAGATATATAGCAAGTAAAATCGACTGAGTTAACGGAATATTTCTTTAGCTCATTCGGTTAGGTGGTTGACTAAAGTGCTAGAGGTCCCGGGTTCGATCCCCGGAGTTGACAATAGTCAATTTTGTAAGGGGATTCATGCTCGCCGGTTACAAATGCTTATCCTCTTACAAGATGTAACCATTTTATTTCTGCAAGGAGACCGTAAAAAACTGCTAATGAACTTTGAGGTTATTTTTTCGTAATTTCACTCCAGGCAGTGACGTCTCAATTTAACGTGTCAGTGATAAAAGATCTAAATAAATGCAGAAGCAATAGCAGATTAACAGCAAAATCATAGTTCATGAAATATATTTTAACTAATGGTCGCACGCTCTCCATAATTAAGTGTTCGATCATTCAAGTTGCTGGACTCTAGAACTATGCAGAAGAGGTAAAAATATCAGTTACATCAGACTTTGTGGTAGAACGCTATAAAATTTAAGCACTGATATGTGTTTTGTGACGTCCTTGTCCTTGTAATGCGGTGATATTATTATACCAGTAGATATAAATCATACTCAATCGACAACGATTTAAAAGTTATAAGCAATTTTCACAGAAAACAAACCAACACACGTTATAAGCAATTTACACAGAAAACAAACCAACACAAGATTATTAGTATATCTTTAGAATATCTACAATGGGGGCAAACTTTAGGAATTGAGATTACAGACTGGTCGAAATACTTTTTTATTTGACACAAGTCTTGTAGTAATGTATATTTAAAGAATTTCCAGTATAAACTTCTTTTAAGAACAATAGCCGCTAATTCATTCTTATATAAAATTAAGCTGGTAAATAGCAATTTATGTACTTTTTGTAGAATACATGAATAGACACTGGAACATTTATTTTTTGATTGTCCAATAATATCTGATTTGTGGGAACAACTGTCTAGATTATTAAGACTACATTTTGTTGATTTTTCCTTAGAAAAATATCAAGTCTTATTGGGACACACAAATATTATGTTTTATCATTACGAAAAGCTATATTTATAAATGTAAGTGAAATAGTATAATACCAAATATAAGGGGATTGAATTGTAAAATCAAGAGGTATCAATCTCTTGAGGAATCTGTTGCAAAGAAGAATAATTGTTTGATTTCATATAGAAAGTTTTAGGGTCCAATAAATCAAATTTTTACTTAACCTAACCAGAATAATACATTTTTTTCTTTTAATTATGGTATGAATTCACAGTAACATGCAACAATTTAGATACAAAGTGTATTATGAAATAGCAATTGCCGTATATTATGTTTATACCAAGTATGTAAATGTGAGTGAATGTGTCCATACGGGAGGAATGAAAGAGTTTTATAATTAAAATTATTACTGATATTTAACTTTTTGAAAAAAGAGAAAATTGTAAATAGTCGGTTGTATTCAATTAAACCTTCAGAAACCCTGTTCAGGTGGTAGTGTAGAAGGTAATGTAAAATCCTGACTATTTATATAAAACAAATAAAAAATCTAAAAAATATCTTAAGAATATCAACACCCTCATTCGATGACTTTTGTTGCCTTTAAAATAGTAATGGTTATATCAACCTGCAAAGTAATTCCAAAAAAAGCTGTATCCGATTGACCCGGATATATCATAAGTTAAGCTTTCTCTCAAGAAATCAAACTGTTTAAAAATATACATCTATTGTATTTTCTTTTACAAATTAGGTCATAATTCATAGCACACAAATAGATAAACTAGACTAAGTGGCTTTCAGTTGTTATTACGCCCCTTTGGGTCGTTGTCTCTTTGACACATTCCCCGTTTCCCATATTGAGAAAAACTACAGAATTTGGGTCACTGATGTCTCCTTCAGATTATAATAGCAACCACTGAACCAATGGTTGTTTCAACATTCCATATCAACATTTATTCGAAAAGTGAGATCAAAATATTCATTCTGTAAAACGATTAAAATCTATAAAACATATTTAAGAAACTGAAGATTGTTGGAAATGCAACAGACATGCATATTGGAATTTCTGTACAGTTTCGAGAGAATTTGAAACTTTGAAAAAATGCATCTCTTAGATAAAAAATAAAGGATGATAAATAAACTATGGGACTTTTGACAGCAGATCTTTTGTAGCTAATAACAAATTACCAAAGTTACTGTTAAGTTTTTTCGGCATATGCAAATTTCGACAACTTATGTCTCATATGTAAAATATCATCCCACTGGCCATAACAAGTTTTTTGTTCATTCGCTTACGCTCACTGTATTCTGACTCGCGGGATGATATTTTCCGATACACTACCCAAACCTCCCCTTTATCTGCTCCGTTTCCCTATAGTATAATAAGCATACAACTTAAGCTGTATGCCTCTTCAGTGCAGATCAGAACTATAAATGGAAAGATGTATAAATAAGTTTCTACAACGAGAACTAAGTTGATTATGAAATTTCTCATATCGCGTTAAATAAATTTTGCAATTGTTTGAAAACGAGGCTCGCCGAGTATTTAAAACACTTGAAAATTTATTTAACAAGATGTGAGAAATTTCATTATTAACGTGTTTAAGTTGTAGAAAATGTTTCTCTAATGACATTATGTAAAACACCGAGGATTATGTTCCGAATAGATTTGGCGGGAAATTCCACGCGAGTTGTTCTCTCACTAGTGACGAGAAATATTTTTATCACATCGGTCAGGCGGTGGTTAAATTTGCTAGAAATTAGACAGATGCCGATACAGGAAAAATAAAAAAGATCTAAATGAAAAGCTAAAATATTTGTTAAAACAACATTTATTTGAGATGAGATATAGTAAAGTGTATTCAATTATATGTTGATTTCATTTAGCGCCATATAATGAACAATTGAATAGAGTCGTGCTAACAATAATGACAAAAGTCAAGAAAATACAAATAAAAAGCAAATATCATTTATGAATAAGAAAGTTTTATTGTCATGTTCGAAGGCAGGCAATTTTGATTGATGTTTGAAATTTCAGTATAATTCATTTTTTTTTCATTCAAATATATAAACATGTCTAGGTCTGTAGTCAGAATTTGTCATACTATTTTAATAAGATGAAATAATATTTTATGCTATTGATTTAAGTCGAAGGATAGCAAAAAACACCTCCAATGGCAGAAAATTACAATCACATGCCACGAAACACAAGGAAACTGCATCAGAAAAACACTTATTTTTGTATTTAAAGCAAGCATAAAATTAGGCTGCACTTTTTATCTTTGGTAATTTGTATCATTGGATGTTGTAATGGATTACATAAATTGGAGCATACCAAGTATCTTACAATTCTTTAAAGAATAGCACATAATTTAATTGTATGTATTTATGTGTTTTATTTATTCTTATGTACATTTATGTATTTGGTGAGACTATAACAACCTATTAAATCTGAATCTATTACAAGACGTCATTGACTTTTAATTGCTCTCTGATATCCAGATTAAGAATGCAAAAACTACAATTCACTCAATATTAGTTAGAAATATCAGTCTTACTTGGGATATGTATAGGAGATTGATACATGCATGTAACATTGTGAATTCTGCTCAAACCGGCACTGGGGCTGTCTTGAACTTACTATGAGGTTAAAGTGTTTGCTCTCATGGTGACTTCAAGATTAAATAGAACAATGTAAGCGTTGTTCCATTTGAATAATCTGAAATTGTATTTATAGGGATTTGTCCCATGTATATTTCTTTCATATCTGATTTTTTATAATCCATTGGTCAAAATTAATAAATCTGAAAATAAAGAAAATCAAACAGCTAAATTTATTATAGTGATAGTGTGGGGAACCTCTTAAGGGTTTTATACTTATCTGGTTTTAGCCCTTTAAAGGCTCGTTAAAACGTTATACTCTTTTGCACACAAGCCTCCTAATTTGTCATCATCTTTTATGCATCTTTATAAGCATATTGCAAAAATCATTATATTCTCATTCATTATATTCATTCATGGTAAAGCATTACTTTTGCTAAACTTACAAAAAAAAAGAAAAAAAAAGAAACCATATGCCTTCTGTTCCCGTTATTTTTTTTAATTACTTGCATGTTCAGCAAACTATCATTCCTACTTCTTTTTTTTAGTGTCTAAAAAATCACAGTTATCTGAAATTTTAGTAATCGTAAGCAGGGAACGTCTTGAATGGAAACGATAAACAAAAAACTTTTTCTCTCACTCTCTTATCTTATAACGCTTACAAACACGAGAATTCAATTCAGCATTACAAACATTATACGGTAATTGTAAAATTGTCGAAGTTATTAAGGTAAAGTTAGTGAGAACCGAACAGTCAGTCTGAAAAGAACAATCCAAGGACAATGGCAAGGTCGGAAAAACGAAGAAACGAAGATTTTTATTAATTTGTACACAAGAATATTTTGAAAGCATTAAATTCTGAATCTTATGATATTTGTTCGTTGATTTATAAAGTGAAGTATTTATCGTTGAAAACAGAAATAAATTTTATTCTTTGGGGTTATCTTTACTTATTTTCCTGTTTTTTCTCACTAAAATCTATTGCATTGGCAACACCACTTATAGACCATGTGGCTGATATCTTGCGCGAGGGCAAGTTAAATTGATCAGGCGATTTCCGGTTTGTATCAAAAGCATTTGAAGACGGCCCTATAATTGAAAGAATTATTGGAAGGACAAAAACACTATGAAAAAATGCAAACGATATTACTAAACACATAACTTTAAAGAAAGACCGAAAAACAAATGACGTTGAAAAAATAAGTGTACATATTCCAAGAATGGAGGACGCTGCACAGTTAAAAACCGGTCCTCCAGCTCTCACCATAGCTGTATATACTAGTGATTTTCTGTTGGTTCCAGAAACGGTCATGTATGCATGGCATACATGCGCACTGAAATCAACAGAAAAGCCTACACACATAATTATATGTATCATTGTTATACAATTTACTGATAATCCCCACCAATACATAAAACCAAATATCCCTGTCATTATAGAAACAACTGATAATGTTACTAGTACAATTAATAATGGATGTGGCATAAATACACAAGTGACTACAAAACATGCTATTACCGCAATGCTGACAGTTTGAATGGTATTTGGAAGTACCGACACATATTGCTCAAAGAAAATGAACGGCTGTCCAAAAGCAAATACCGGAAGTGAATACTGGTTGGCTATCTCGCGCATCTTCAACATCATAAGTCCTTGGTCATATGAACGCTTTATACTCTTGGTCATTACATAAATTCTTGAATGTATTATTTGTGAACCGTTTTGATCGAACACAATATCATTTTCAAAAATTGGTGCAAACTGGAGAAACATACGGACTTGATCAGTAAACTTTAAATCTGTCTGATTGTTCACGATCTCACCAAATGGTAAATAAAATGCTTTATAAAACTCCTTAAGCCAGTTTATTTCAACACTTGTCGATACAAATTCGCTAGACTTTGCTGCTTCCATCAAATCATTTATGCTTGAAATGACATTAGGGTCGCCATAGTCAAGCGGCTCTTCTATGTTAAAAGAGATTGGAATCGGAAGTGGAAAGTTTTCTTGTTCCAATATACTATATCTGTAGTAGTATGAGTCTTCACTAAAGAGATTTTGAAGCTGAAGTCCTTGTTCTAAATTTGTTGCACCCCATATTGACATTCCAAGATAACCAATGTAAACCAAAATTGTGATTATCCTAGCTGGAATATTCAGTACCAGTTTAGGAAAAACTTTGGTAGGAATTTTTTCTAAGAAACTTTTTTGCTCTTCCTTCTTTTGGGCAGCTCGACCACTACAGCAAACATGTGTTAATCGATTTTGATAGCCAGCTGCTTTCATTTCCTCAACCGTGTAGACAGTTTTACACGTGATACAATGACGGTTTGCAGCTATTCGACGTTCGTGTAATACCAGACATCCCAGGAAAAACGTGATTTGGTTAACGTAGCACAGAATCACAGCTATACCTATAAAATAATACATAAAAATATATTAGTATATAATTCCAAATGTAATTCTGACGTTCATTTTCATTGGTCAATGTCGTGAATAGCAAACAGAAATATTTTTCGATATTTCCTTTTGCCAATTAATTCGCTCCGCAAAAATTAAGTGCAGCAAATAAAGACGTCGTTAACATGGATCACGTAGTTTTTAACGTACAAAATTGGAGTTATAAGGATTAAAAACTGATTTTTAGGAAATTATGTATGTATAAACTCCGGCAGCTCACTCACAAACTTTACATAACGTCCTTCGGACTTTATTCACTTTGTGAGTGAGCTGCTAGAGTTTATACAGATAATTTCCTAAAATGATTATTTAATCCAGACCTATAAAACATAATTCAATTCGTGCCTATCGAATCTTATTTTTGATTAATTAACTTCGACTTATTATATACGAACAAAGACCTTGTTTATCTGGTAGTGTTTTTCTCTTTTGGAATATCATCTCTTATCTGCTACTCAAATTTGCTTAGATTTGCACTCCCGTCATCCATGTTGTCAAAAAGTCAATATTCTGTTTTTTCTTTGTTTTCGTTTTTTTTTCTTCATTTTCGTTTTTATATGATTTTTGGGGGCCTGCTCTGAGTTTTTTTTTTCTTTTTTGCTTTGAATTGCTTTGCTTTTGTTTGGTGTTTTGTTTGTTTGTTTGTTTTTTTATTATTTTGTTTTTTTTCAGAAACACACAAAAATGTTTGTTAGTTTTTTGAGGAATTTCATAAATCCCAAAACTGATCACAAAATCACAAATCTACAACCAGTTTAATCATTAATTGAATATTAACGTTTCGTAGATAATTTTATTGATACTTCGAAGAACTAAAATTCCTGAACTTTTTTCCTGGATTGATTGTTTAAATGATTTGTTTTGCATTTATTGGTTTTCCTGCTAAAGAAGTGAAATCACACTACTCTTATAGCGTTCACACTTGTTGCAGAATTTCATTACGGGATGAAGGACGTTTCGCACTCTCATCAATATAGTAGGGTGCGCAAGAGACGATTTTTCCGATTTTGGGTTAACGGAATAACACACACCTGTATTATATATGTTCGGAAAGAGGACACCATAGCGCATCGAAATGACGATGTCGTAAAGATTGAATTTGGTCACATTTTATTTTAGATGGTCAGCTCCTAAAGTTTTGAAAATTTTGATGCATTTCAAAGTGAGCTTCATTTCACAGATAAAACTGCAACAAAATTCGAATATTGTTGTAAATCTTATTGGGGTAGTTCTTTAGTTTTACTTTTTATAATAATTTGTCTTGTTTTTTTTCAACAAGTTTCAAAGTTGGCATTTTGTTTTAAAGGCCCGTCATTTTGAATATTTACACCTCCGTGATATGAGGGGTTCTTTCGGATATAATGAACTGCGCATTTCTGACTTTTATAAGATTATTCTTTAAAGGAAAGCTTGAACTTAATTTTAAAACGAACCGCTAGAAATTAAACTAAGTTTTGGCGAAATAAATCGTACTTTTGTTGTTGGTATAAATAAGTCAATTTTCCCCAAAGAACAGACACTGATATAAATCTTAGTAAGACCGTTCCTACTGAAACAAAATCCTATTATATTATCAGAAATGATAAGGAAAAGTGATTTTAAATGTGAAAACAAACACATGTGCATGGAAAATCAAAACACAAGCAACGTAAAATTGTCAGTAAATTCCCGCTATTTAACTAAACTTGGGCTTGTTAAGTTATTTTCACAAGAAATGATTAGAGTTGTCTTTCGTTGTACACTTAAAAGAACATGACCAATTGGCATTGGCTTGACATCTACTAAAATTTTAAAGTGTTACGCAAATTTTGGCTTTTTAATTGATGATTTCTCTTTGACGGTGGACATTACATCCATGATTTTTGGAGCATATGTACGATTCGTATATGTACTTTCGTTAAACATGGAATTTTTCAGAAATAAAGCATAGTTATTGCGCATTCATTGAAAATGTCGTAGACTCAAATTTACCCTTACATTAATACCGATAAATTACAAAAGCCAGTCAAAAATAACTTGCAATCTATGATTCAAATAAATATTTCAGGTCTTGACTTTATCGTGAATAACCTTTATTAGAATATAAGAGAGTACTACTATTTTCTATAACTTTAAGATACTATATCCCAAGCTCTGTATTAGGGTACCTTTTGAGAAAGGAGAAATTTGAGAAATCGTGACCACGGGAACTTTCTACGACAGCTAAAAATTTGAAGTTTAATAGTTGCTCTATCATTTAAAACAATAATTAGCCGTGTGTGATTCCGTTAACCCAAACTCGAAAACTAAGCGTCTTTTTGGACCTTGGGCACCCTACTATTATATAAATAACGTAAGGCTAGGAGGGTGACATAGTAGATGTAACTATGTAAAAACAATGAAAACAATGTCAACCGATGCGAGGCAGAGGTTGATATATTTTTTTCAAAGGGTAACAATCTGCTCTGTTACTCTCCCAGCTCTATGTTATTTATTTTATTATACTAAATGTTTTGTATTGAAAATCATTGGATCATGAATAATGTTACCCACTTCTCACTAATGCATGAACAATGTTACAGGGTAACATTGTTTACGCATCAGTAAGCAGAGGGTAACATTGTTCATGGTTCAATGATTCCATGTGTTAGACCAAACTGGCACGTATATGTTAACCAATGAAAACGCAGGAAATTTACATGAAGTATAATAATATCAGCTATTTGATAGCTATCGGGCATTTAAAGGGTATACATTCATGTTTTCTGTTTTGTTATCATGAAAGCATGATTCAGTAAATATGGGTTGTAATCTTTGGCACTCCTACAAAGCCAAACCACAGACTATATCATTTTTTTTCAAAGGATCTGAGGCTCTCAAACAATGGTATCTTATACTTGTGCAACGTATTAGCATCTACAGGATCGTTTGATCTAGTGACCAAAACGAATTAATCATTCAAATACCTTTTGGGAATTGCAGAGTGAGATCAAACTTCAAATAAAGAGAAAAAAAAACATTTAAAACAAATTAAGGTGTAAATATAGAATCTATCCCTTCCTACTGTCGAAATTGTTAAATATTGAGTTCGGCGAGATTTTTTATGCTCAACTATTGAAAGAGTAACTATGATGATAATTTTCAACAGGTAAATGATAGATTTTATTCTTCTAATTATGAAACTAATAATATTTTATGTTTGTTTTTTATTCTTGTCCTGTCTTGGGCATGTTCAATGAATACTCCGACGAATTGGAAATTGACAGTGTGTAGGAATTAACAAAAACACAAAGAATAAAGACAAGATAACAGGAAACACCTACAATGGTCGAAAACTACAATCACAAGCCACTAACCACAAGAGAATTGCACTACAAAAACACAAAATTGACTACAGACAAACATAAATAACTATAGGAACTCGGGATTACCGGACTTTGTACCGCCACTAGCAAAAGCTAGCGGTAGAGTTAAACCGGTTTATGGGTACCCAAAACTCCCCTTTATCAATCCTCTTTCCCTACAGTATAATAAACATACGAATAAAACCCAATACAGGTAGACTACTATCTCTATAAACACTATCCTTAAAAACAAATGTGACAAAACGTTATTTAAAAGGAATGGTCATAGAGTGCTCGCCTAACTACCGGCTAGCCAAAGGAGCCTAGTCCGCTGGTAAAACACTGTCGCAATACGGAAGAAAAATCAAACTCAAAACTTCCCGAGGGATTTGATCAAGAGTCGTCATGTTTTTCAGTAGATATTGATAGTATCAGTGAGAGGCCAGTATATGTGTAAAATCTTCAGGTCACTGGAATCCAAAGCCAATTTAATGGATTCTTTTAGAATATCCCGTCGATATCCACTATTGCGTAAAGGAAGTTACGTCCCAGTTTCTCTGGATTTGTTTTATTAGTTTCTGGCATTCTTTAATAACATTTACATAAAATCGGGGATGAGAAATGCCCTTTGTAATTAGTTGTTTGCGAGTCAAATTATTAGTTTGAAGTCTACTTCTGTTTTCAATTGCAACATGAAAGTCAAAGGAATGAGGCCGATGTGGAAGTGTCTGTAGTATCCTCAATTTCGAGCTCTTTTGGATAGGCCAGATCGATGAACAAAATCACCAAATATATATTATATAACTACAAGGCTTAATCAGCCTTTGATATTTTGATCCTAAAACCACAAAGAAAGGTATGCGTTATTGAGAGGAATATTAAGAATTAATAGACCTTTTTGCAGGCAACTTTGTTGGGCTCCACGTTTGACAGAGTCCTCCGCGTTCCGAGTTGTAATATAATGGAGTGACTTTTCATAATCATTAATTTATGACAATGGACGCTGAACCATCACATTTTTCAAATTTAATTTATTTAATTTTCAAAATAAGTCCTCTGTTACATCTTTCTTTACTTACCGCTGTACAAACAAAAGTTTCTAACACTCATGAAATCAGACATATAACCCAAGATAAAGGCTATCAAGTCTGTAAGAGATGTGATAGTGATAGCCACTCCTGTTGTTTTCATGGTATAGCTGATACGATCTTTAACCGGTGCTTTTAGGGGTGCATCAGCTAGGCCAGAAAGCAATATAAACACATCATCCACGCCTATACCTACAAGTAAAAAAAACATTAGCTATAAGCAAAGAAGAAAAATGTCAACCCCACATCAGAACAACAATAAAAGCGTTGTTCCATTGCTTTGTTTTACCATGTATTTGTAGAGACATTGTTTCATGTGCATTTACTCCATATTCCCTCACTGCTTATCGGCAACGATCATAACATAAATTGCAAGACCAACATGTCATCAAGAACTTTGAAATGCAAACATTTATCCTTATAAACGTACTGTCAAAGCATATACGTGGAACATTTCAAACCAGTGTACTTCGATTGGTTGAAATCATAATCAAACAGACATATGTCTCTTATTTTAGACATGTCGCAAAAATTAATGGAGCACGTTGTGTATAGTTTTAAATTTAGTTCAGTGATAAAGTAAAAAAGAAAAAGAAAGAAAAAAAAACATTAAACAAACAAACAAAAATCAAAACAAAACAATCATAACACAAAAAAAAACACAAGAAACCAAAAAAAAACAAACACACAAATAACAAAGCCTAAAATTAGAAAAAAAAAATTTAAAAACGACAAAAGGATAAAATACAAAATACTCAATAACAAAAGCACAACCAATAAAATGTTTCATATGAAAGAAAATATAATAATGTCAATAGAAAAAATCAATAGTTTCAAATAAAAAAAAACAAAAACAAACAAACAAACAAAACCAAAAAAAACAAAAAAAAACAAAAACAAAAACACACAAAATTATAAAAAAAAAGACAGAAAAGTATGCAACAATAGTACACATTTGATGAATGGTTACTGAAAATTTGCTATACTATATTGGTTTTTTAATTCACTTGAAAAAGAAAAGCTTAAAATCTTTTGTTTTGGTGACATTTCTAAGCAATCCATATGTTTTGCACAGGGTGAATTTAAACGAAATAAACATTATCAATTAAATAGTAATTAACTGAATTAATGTTTAATTAAAAATTCTTTTTTTTTCAATTTCAATATGACAAAATGAATGTGATTTGGTACATGCTTGTAAGCTATTGCATGCTTACCTAACAACATGAAAGGCATTATGCCAACCATGTTAACATATTTAACCTTTAAAGCACCACACAATCCAAAAGAACCCAGTATAGCAAGGCCTGTTGCAATCACTCCAAGTCTGCCAAGATGTCCTTTCTGTGTCAGGCAATTCCCACCAGCGGTAACAAAGGATGCGTATGTTATTAAGATGGTAAAGGAAATACTAAACAATTCAACATCTCCTCTTGTATTGTCATTTAGTTCTGTATTGAT